>ANSM01002502.1:0-24329 GCA_000347735.1 Cercospora canescens BHU | reverse complement strand
GCAGTGCAAGCAGACGTCGATGCCCGCCGCATCATCGACGCCATCGAAGCAGAGCGTGCAGTCCTCGCGGTACACGGGATCTTTGGGCAGCGGTGGCGGGCGGGAGAAGGCCTTGACGTGCGGGCACTGATCGCCCATGGCTGCGGTGATTGGATGAGAAGGGGGTGTAGAGGAGGGAGAGGAATGTCTCTCGCTGTGGTTGCTGGTTGTTTGTCTGGACCTGCCTGGCTCAGGCACACACACATACACACGCGCGCGAACCTCGTCATCGCCCGCCAAATGGCGGGGCGGAAAGGTGGGGGCGGCCAGGTTTCAGACTTTGACCGGTGGACCATCAAATATTTGATGTGCCCTTCTCGCTACACCGTCGACTGCCTCACGTCACCGCACGTGCTGCTTGCGTGTTTCAACTCCCTCACCAGTCTGCACACGCCAGCGAGCTTCCACCTGCTTCAGCGATATGTGCTTGCTACCCCGAGATGAGCTGCTCCGCCGATCCGCACTGCGCAATGCGCTTGAATCCCGGAGCACGTGTGGATGCCTCGCTTGCTGCGTGCAGGAAGCGCGTAGCTGGAGCTAACTCATGCCGCTCAGCCCCATCGTGAACAAATGTCGTTGCTCACGGAGAGCCGAGCGAAGGTCTCATGGATCCGGCGACGGTAATTGGCCTCATCGGCAGCGTCATCCAGATCGTCGAGTTCACGACTGATGTCGTCCGCGAGTCCCACCGTCTTGTACGAAACGGCAAGAAGCCCAGCACTCTCGAGCTGTCCCACGTTGTCAGGAGTCAAGAGGAAGCATGCAAGCATGTGCTGGCCGAGATCGAATCTAGAGAAGCTGCTGAGGCTGCTACGGCCTTGCGAGAGACCGAGCATTGCGACATTCGGAAGACGCCACTACAGTCTCTTGCAATCCTCGCAAGGAGCTGTGTGGAAGACGCTTCAAAATTGACCGAGATCCTCCGTGATCTTGCTGTCAAGCCGCGAGGCGATGGAAGCACATCTTTTGGTGCTGCGCTGTGGAGTGTGACGCGTGCTCGCCTGAAGAAGAAGGACATTGAAGACTCTCAGCGCAAGCTGCAGGCGGACATCAGCAGTCTTCTACTGCACCTGGTCCAGTACGCCTGTGCTTGCGGTGATCTTGCCGAAAGATGCTGACCCAAACCAGTCGTGAACAGACCCAGACTGCGGCGGACACCAAAGACTTGATCCTCAAGGCGAATGAAGAATACGCACAATCGTTTCAAAACGCGATCACGGACCTACATTCTAAGCTGGAGGCCATAGGCAAAACTTATTCTGTCGAGCAAAATACGTTTATCAAAGAGCTGCGGTCAAAGGTCAGAGAGCAGTATGGCACGTCGACAGCCATCGCCGAGGTTGACGGACATACAAGCAAGGCACAAGGGCTTGACAACATGCCGTCGCACCATGGAAAGAACCAGTACAATGCGCAAAATTCGTCGAGATCAGAGTCCCGAGCTGCCGTAGAACAGCACATGCTTTCTGGACGCGCTGAAGACCCCAGATCGGGTTACGAGCAGCAACAAAAAGCAAAGCGGGAGAAGAAAGCCATCGATCGCATCCTCCAAAGCCTCGATTTTGCAGAAAGAACTCAGCGTCGGGCAGCCATACAGGATGCACACTTCACCACGTTCGATTGGATATTCAAACCTGGCGCATCTCCTATTCAAGACTGGGCCGAGAGCGATCGCGGCATTTTTTGGGTGAACGGGAAAGCAGGCTCCGGCAAGTCCACGCTCATGAAGCATCTGACGAGCCATGCCAGGATCAAGGAAATGCTGCACAACTGGGCTGAAAAGGAGCGGCCGAAAGAGAGTGGCTACACCCTTAGCACGCCGTTGACAATCGTGCAGATATACTTCTGGTATCTAGGTACAGACCTTCAGAGATCCGAAGAGGGACTATTGAGGAGCATTCTCTTCCAGATTCTGAACGTTTCCAAAGACTTGATCCCAATCGTAGCTCCAGATCGATGGACATCTGCGAGGGACGCCATCAAGGCAACGGACCTATGGGAGGTCGACCTACATTTGAACGCGGCTAGCGTGCCTTGGACTCTGGCCGAATTACGGACCGCGCTGGAAAAAATAGCAGAGTGCACATCGGATTGCCGATTCGCCTTTTTCGTCGATGGCTTGGACGAGTACAAGGCTGACCATCACGGGCTTGTACAGCTTTTGCAGAATTTGGCTCGCAATCCGGACTTCAAATTCTGCGTCTCGAGCCGTCCTTGGAACGCCTTTGTGAACGCTTTCGGATCGCAGGAAGACGTCTTCGTGCTGGAAGAGCTCACGCGGGACGACATCCGCAAATACGTCTACTCTAGACTCGCGAAACACATCTCCAGCCGGCCGCAATTAGAGTCTTTATGCGCCGAGGTCGTGGCAAAAGCCCAAGGGGTCTTCTTGTGGGTCACCCTGACTGTCAGATCATTGCTCGAGGGCCTTGACGAGAACGACAATGTCCGCATACTGCGACGACGTCTTGACGAGCTTCCTTCGGATTTAGGAGAGTACTTCGATGTCATCCTTTCGCGAGTGCACAGAGTGTACCGAGACCAGACAGCAACAGCTCTTTGGATGGCACACCGCGCCGCACAGCGTGATCTTCTGCAAGAGACAAGCTGGGGCCTCCCCTCAGGACATCATCGCTCTTTCCTGAATCTTTGGCTACTGCAGCAAGGATGTGAAGCCGAAGACTTCGCGCTACGTAGGGAGATCACCGAAGTCACTGTACCAATTTGCCACGACATGGTGAATCAAACGAAAAGATTTATCAGCGCTTGCTGCAAAGATCTGCTATGTGTGCCGAAGCCTCCTCCTGCTGCGAAGAACCATGCCCAGACATACATTACACAGTACAGATTTTAATTCTTGCATCGGACTGTGTATGAGTACCTGGACGACCCTTCCGTCATGGCGCGCTTGGAGCGTTCAATCATTCAACACGTTCGAAAGTCAGACTTCGAAACCATGCTGGCAATAGCTCGGTTGAGTCATGTTCCGATCCATTCGGAAGGTCGCTGCCGTTTCTTGGCAGAAACGTTGGAAGCATTCTTGTTATCTGCTCCCGTGAATCAGCTCGACCCAGCGGTATTCGCCGACTTGGACGGCATCGCAACACACTATATCAAATACTGCCGTTGCGGCCAGCATGATTCCACTGAAATCCACGCCCTCCTGGTCTCACGCAGGCAATACAAATTCACCACTGCAGTTATGCGCAGCACCAGGCGCGTAGCTCTTACAGATGGTTCCGACAATCGGCGCGCACTGCTACGGTCCGCTATTGGTCTCTCTCCAGAGGGTAGATTGTTTCCCATGGATGAGATCGATTACCCGTTCGTTGACGCCTACCTGCTGCATGCGGTAGACATAAATTTCGGAGATGAGGTCGATGGTCTCTCTGTCTGGGATCGATTTCTGGCAGACTGGCATCATGCCACCCAGACCGGCAATGTGGGTAAAGTCACGCGAGTATGGGCTGTGGCGAAGCGATTCATCCAAGCTGGAGTCAACGTCAGCAAGCGTGCACGTAGTATTGAAGGCGAACCTTCTACGATCAAGACTTTGACTGCATTGATCCCGTCTGGGCACCAGCATGAGTTACATGATATGATCGTGGCAGGAACATCGCTTCAGGAGCAAAAGCAAGGTAGCATCAAAGAGGTGAATTCATCAGTCACGTTCGAACTTGACAGCACCACAGCGAAAGAAGACTCGGACGATGCCAGTGTCAAGCGAAAAAGTACCGTCCTGATCAAGCCACCTGCTGAGCAGTCAGCAGAGGAGATCGAGTTTTATTATCGTGTGACGGGATTTCGCCCGTAATCAGACCACTCTATAATCCAAGCTGACCTCGGAAATGCCTCTTCTTGGTGCATCTGAAGAAAACATCTGTTGATTTAAGCGACGACCGCTCCGAGATCATGTGTATACTGCACTTTCTTCCAACACTGCCTCGACTATACAACGCTCAAGTCTTGGTGACGAAGTTCGAACTCGCTAGCAATGGATATTCGACAAGAGTCCACAAAGTGTGACACAGAAACCTCTGCAGATTGAGCGGGACGCCATGCCACCGGCGGCACCGATGGCAGGATTTTCACGTGTCTGCGCAATGACGAGACCTAAAGAGTCATGCACGAGTAGATGAACAAGAAGATAAACCAGGCAGATCAGCCGAGCGAATTCCAACAACTTTCTGTCTGATTCGCTTGTGCGCTGAACATGCCGTGGACAACTATGGGTGGGTAGCCTGGATCGACCAAGAACGCATCAGCGAAGCAGATAGAAGAGAATTGAACAGCCGTATAGTTAGTACTCTGGCTATGATCGCCAGCCCAGAGCCGTATCTTCCTGAAGACTGCCGTGTGCTCTACTGTCATCACGTGCGGGCACACTTGGTGTCTTCTCGCGAAGCAATCAGTGCTGCAATGATGAGCGCGCAACAGGAATTCATGGTGCTACAAGTTTGTTGCTTCCTTCTTCAGCCGGACTTGATGAGAATGCTCTTGATTCCGTTGACATCGGTCAAAAGATGTCTGAATAGCGATTAAGAAAATAATGTATGCCTATTTGTGATCTATACGTTCAGATGTAAGAGTCGCAGCAATATTGTCCAAGAACGCTCATGTTCAAAGCAGATACGGAAAATATCACAGCCCGAGATACTTAGACCCTCTCCCTCCTTTCCACAACCGTTGCCCCTCGAATGGCCGAATCGAGCTCTACTGCCCCCAACTGCGCCTTCCAATAGCAATCATTCCCTCGATACGCCACGCTCTTGCACGTCGCCTCCATGGCACAAGCATTCAAACAATCCTCAAACGTCCTCGCGTCCCACCTCCCCGCCGAGCCTCCTGCCCGATCGATGCCGCATTGGACTTCAAACTTCGCAGTCCCGTTGTACGAATTCCACATCGTACTGTTATCCGTCGGGCATTCGAGTGGTAAGCGATACATTTGTAGTGCGGCGGCTCCTCCGCACCATGTCGTGCTGTTTCCGGGACAGGTCATGTCGCATTTCGTCTGGTTGAGGGGAGGGGAAGTGGTGGAATCGAACGTCTTCCCGTGGAAGCATTCGTCGGCGTATTCGAGGCCGAACCACGTGGAATTCTGCTTTTTGGCTTCGAGCGCGCAGGTGGGGACTGTCATGTTGGAGTTTGTGAACATGGTGGGGAGGGCGCGGCCTTGAGATTTCTCGCCGAAGCAGCCTTGGGCGATGTAGCCGTTTGTGGAGGGAACGACGACGGGGATAGAAGACTCAATATTGGGCAGAGAGTATAGGGTCAGGCCGTCTGGGCCGCCGCAGATTTGGGTGCTATCGCCGGCGCATTTCATGTTGCAGCGGTTGTTTGTCGCTGGACGGGAGTCGGTGTGGAGGGTCCTGCCACAGTAGCATTCATTGGCGTATTCGGTGGCAAAGTACTGATAGCCTTGACAAGTCTTTTGGCAGAGCTCATTGGTCATGTTCGCGTTTGTGGTCCTGCCCTGCCTTAGAGCACGTCCTCCAACTTCGGTGTAGCAACCTAGGTATTTGTAGTCTCCGATCGTAGTGGGAGCCGCCGGGGGTGTTGAAGAGGTAGAAGATGGCCGTAACGACGTCGTAGTTGAAGATGTAGTGCGACTGCTGGTAGCTGCAGATGTAGATGACTGAGCCGTGGTGGTTACCAACGTTGTTGCTGTTGTCGTGGTTGTGGTAGATGAGAATGAACTCGAAGGGGACGTTGTTGCTGTTGTCGTGGCTGTGGAAGTTGAAGATGAGCTCGAAGGCGACGCTGTGCTGCTACTTGACGAGACAGTAGTTGTGGAGCTCGTCGATGACACTGTGCTGATGAATCTCGCTCCAGCCACTCCGTTGTAGACAGGTTGATTGATCTTGTTCTTCATGTAACAAGCAGCACCAGACAGTGCAATGTTGATGCATCCAGGTGCTTTGGCGCAGGCATCGATGCAGGCTGTGAGGTTATTGGCACCTACATTGCCCATGTCTCCACCCATGTGATCGATGCCACATTCCACGAGGAATGCAAGCCCGTTGGAAATGTACATTGTGCTGTTGTTCTCTGGGCATTTCACAGCAGTAGCGGTTGGGAAAGACGAAGCGGTGGTTGTCGAAGGTGTAGTAGAAGTCGTGCTGCTCGTAGTAGAGCTCAGTGAGCGAGTCGAGGAACTCGTGGCACTAGCCTGTGTACTTGTCGTGGATAGGCTGTTCGTGGTTGAGCTCAGTGAGCTGGTCGAGGAGCTAGTTGCACTGGCCTGAGTGGTCGTTGTGGTCCGGCTGCTCGTGCTGCTGCTGCTTCGCGTCGTCGTCGTCGTCGTCGCTCTCGTCGCTGGACAATCTTGTACGGGCGGCAGTAATCGCGCACCCAGTATACCTGCATTCTGTACAGGAGCACCTAGTGCAGACTTCATGTAGCAAGCAATGCCAGACAGGCTAATGTCAACACATCTTGAGTTCTGCGAGCAAGCATCGATGCATTCTGCAAAAGAGTTCACTTGAGTCGATGCCAAGTCGCCTCCGGTGTGGTCGATGCCGCACTCGATGATAAAGTTTTGTCCAAACGATGCAACCGTCGTGCCATTGGATTCGGGACATTTGATCGTGGTCGGAGCCGGAGTGGCTGGTATAGTGGTAGGCGTGCAGATGCTTGTCGTAGATGTAGAGGACGGGCCACCCAGCTGGTAAACTTGCATGCGGCTTCCAGCTCCGCAATACTGGCTGTTATCCCCTTTGCAGGACATGTTGCAGTCTGTGTCGTTAGTGAGCGAAGCTGATGTAGCTATAGTGCTGCCACAAAAACACTCTTCACTCCACTGCACTCCGAACAGCGGAGAGCCCTGGCAGAAGGTCCTGCACTTGTCTACCGTCAACATTTTGGAATTGGTCATCTTTTGGTTGAATGTCTTGCCGGCGGTCTCTCTGTAGCAGCCAGCATAAGTGTATTCGCCGGATCTTTGTGGAATGATTAATGGCGAGGTAGTAGTGTTGCCATCGAATTTCTGCCTATCCGCGAAAAGTGATAGCATGCTTTTGTCATGCAAGACGCCATTTCCGCCACAAGTTTGGTTTTCTGCTCCTGAACAGCGGTAGTTGCAGTCATCATTGTCGTCAATGGTCAGCGGAATCGCGTTTCCACACCAGCATTCTTCTCTGTATGATGTGCCGGCAAATTTCCAGTCCCCTGCAGCGCAGAGTTCCATACACTGTCCGTTGGTGTTTTCCGCGCCACCATAACGCATCGTCGCGAGCTGTCTGTTCGGTGTCAAGTCGCGGAAGCAACCCACGTAGCCGAATTGTGCGGTACCGTTCGCGAGCTTCGGGCCTAACTGCTGCGACACAGCCGTGCAATCGAAGTGCAGCTCGAATTTGCCTCCATCAGTGTTTGTGTTGAAGGTCCATTTAGCAGATCCTTTGAAGTCTGGGACATTCACTTGTGACTCCTCCACAGCACAGTAAAGGGTGGCGTTCCTACTCTGCCCTGCTGGGATGAGCGTGCCCTCGGCCAGGTCAACGTTGTTCACGGCGCCCACAATGCCCGGAACACCAAAAGGCGGCTTGGAAATGGTCAATCCCAACGGAGAAGCTGTGTCGGAGCCATTATTAGTGATGCGAAGGATTAAATTGCGAGTTGTGCCTTGAAGCACTTCGCCGAAGGAGAAGTTCTGGCCAGGAGTATATGGAAGCCATTTGGAGTCGGTTGGAGACTGGAACTCCACCAGAGCAACTGGGGCACTGCCAGCAGTGCCAAAAACGTCCAAAATTTTGTCGCCACCATCAGAGAATGCTTTGACATAGACCGCGTGATTTCCGGCCTGGGTGGCGTTGTAAGTGATTCCGACCACCGCTTGTCCGTTTGCTGCAATAGTCGTTGGTACGTTGCTGAAAGTAAAAGGCCCAACCTGTGCTCTACCGTCACCTGTAGTGTTCGGAGTAATCCACGGGCCACTCTCGGATTTGATAGAGTAGCTCACGTTCTTGAGTGTCAGAAGGCTATCGCCGTTGTTCCGGAAGAAAGCTGAGTTGGAACTTGGACCGGATCCTACCATGCTGGTGAAGCTCACTGTGCCTGGTGAAATGGCCAGAAGTGGCGTTGCTGACGTTGCGTTGCCACGAAGGGTAATCGGTGTGCTAGTAGAGAAGCCTGCAACAGCATTGCTCGTGTTTGCAACGACGTCACTCGATAGAAGTCCAACCGTCTTTGGAGCAAAGTATGCATTAAATGAGAATGTGTCGCCAGCGTTGAGGGATCGAGGTGTAGTTGGCAAGTCGTCGACGCGGAAGTTCGGGTTGCCAGAGATGTTGAGCTGGCTCAAGGTTGTTTTGATATTGGCTTTGCAAGAGACTCTCAGGGCCGTCGAAGTGTTCCCAATTGGAGTCCGCGGGAAGTCATATGGCGAAGAGCAATTGAGCGGCAGGCTCACCGGTGATCCATATGCATGAAGCACTCCATTCGTGGTGGGGATGTAAGCAATGCCATCGCCAAATGACATTTTTGCGAATTTCGTAACATCGGGAAAATTGAAGGCCTTGAGCAACTTGAGATTGCCGCCTTCAGCAGGCGGCATGGCCTCGTAGATTCGCAGGTTCTGCCCTTCTCGATCGGTCGTCCACAGCAGGCCCGATCCTTCACGCCCATCAAGAGTTGTGACAGTACCATGTCCCGTACCAAGAATGCCCGCATTGTTTTCAGGTGTGGCCGAGACGTGGGTGAAAACAGCTCGTCCTGCGGAGTTGCAGCTGAATTTGAAGACTTTCGTCTGATAGCCTGTGACTGTCACATAGACATAGCCACCGCCCAGAGGCAATACGCCAGCACCCGCGAAGACAGAGTTCTCATTCTGAGTAACCTGGATAGCATCGTCCAGGCGATCTGGGCCCATTTGATAGCCACCAAGGTTATCAATGTCCAACCAGTAAGTCTTGCCGGATTTTCCAGTCACCATTCCGATCCGCCGGTCGTTGGGACAAGAGAATGTATCTTGCGGCAACAATTGGAAGGGCGTAGTTCCCAGATCCTTATCGGCGCCGTCCAGCTGCACCTTCTCCCATGGCATGAAGAAGTCGACCGGCCTCAAGGAACCATCTTCGCCCACACGCAAATTGACAACTGCTTCTTCTAGCGCTGACGGCGGGTTTCGTCCTTGAACAGGTCTCCCACTTTCAGGAAGCTGCCCAGCATAGCCATTTCCGGTGGAGAAATACATACTTCCAGCTCCATCGTAGGCAAGCCCGCCGCCACTCATCCAGACACCTCCGCCTTCCACCGTGATGGGCTCCGGTCCACCCTGCGTTGCAAATGCCTCTACCACTTTACCAGTAGTCCGGTGGAAGCCAATTACAGCACCAGTGAAGTTGTATTGCACACAATGCGAAGCCCACCCGGTGTAGATGTACTCTCCCACCTGGAGGAGACCTGGACGTTGATGAGTATCTCCACCCAAGAACATGCGGCGCTCGTTGTTGCGGAATATCGTGCCATCGATAAGTGTGGGGAATCCTGCAGCCTCCGAAAGGTCTGCCGTGTTGATTGCGTGGAAGTAATATCGCCCGTTGCGTCGTCCAGGTCGATTACTGGGGCTGAAGTTTCCATCCTGGAATTGGTCTGCGTATGTCTTGGCGGTGAAATACCACAAGCCAGTATCAGGATCAATGACACCAGTGCCGGTGATTCCAATTGTAGGGTTAATGTCTACACAGCCGTCGAGCTCTGCCGTCAAGAAGGGCACATGAAGATTGCGGCGAGAAACGATTTCGCCAGTCTTCGCGTTCAACTTGTAGATGTTGTTCTGCGTCGTGGCGATGAAGACATATTGCGTGGTCCCAAGCGTGTATACCAGAGGGGAGGCAAAGATCTGTTCTCGCCCTAAGCCGTTGAAGTTCCCTGGGAGACTCGCAGTCCAGATGCGACCAAAGTCAGCACTGCCGACTATGGCCGGGTCCTGTTTGCGGATTAGAATGGACATCCTAAGCTCCAACCAAATCTGCATACCATGTTGTGATTCGTCTCATAGCCGGTTCGTGAATTGCCTCCTCCCCAAGTAATCGTGTCGGTCTTTCCCAAAGCGTGTACTGATGAAGAAAAGAGAAGCTGTAGGGCTGCCACCCATATGAGCAGGAACGAGGCCATGCTGTATTCCTGTGATCGAGGCGCACTGCGACAGTTCCCTTGTTCCGTCGAGATGAAGTGGAGAGTTATCACGGCCTAGGCATGCTGAGGATCTGCGTTGCAAGCGGTCAACATTAGCTGAAGAGAGCGAAGGAAAGGTATTGAAGGAAGGCTTCTGCAACCCGCCAGTATGCTGCAGTTCACATCACATCGAGATGAACGAACAAACAAGAGCTGTGGCTGCTGCAGCGTCCCTATCTCCCGGAACACCAAAAGTCTCGATGAGCACGGCACGTCGAGAGACGAGGCAGTGTTGAAACGCCTTGTTCAAATGAAGTTCAACCATGCAGGTGCTTGTCCTATTCTGGTGGAGGACTCGTCTTGTTTGGGACGAATGCCCAGACGAGGCGTTGTGGCCAAAAGCATCAGCCCGACCGAGCACGTTCGTGCAGAGCCATCTCAGCCGTGCCAAGAAGGCTCCAGGCGCTCACAGATTGGAGGTGTTGTCGGACCATCGTCGTGGGCCTGCATCCTACCGTCAGTCCGGTGACGGAGCACTCGCCCCGTTCGTAGAAACAAGAGTGTTCGGAGTCTCAGCGCTCATGTCGTGCATGCTGCTCCACTCGGCCATGATTCTTTGCTCCCCTTTACGAGCCGTCTCGTCGAGGATGAGATTAGATGCCGCCGCTGAATCATGGGCGGCCGCCACATGCCGTCGGTCTTCGGCAAGTCTCAAAGTCAGATCAGCTCCGGCCACCAACTCAGTGAAGTCTAGAATCTGGTGGCAGGATCACGTGGTGACCAATGCAGCGGCTCCTACTGTGCTGCACGAAATGATCGACCGCAAGCCAGATGGTGCCGACTTGTGCAGACTTGATAACATCACTCCTTGACTGTTTGTCCGTCATGATTCCTCTCTCACTCGGGTCCGCATGATGGAGAATGCTCATGACTGTGAGGAACGGCACGATTCGAGCTGCATTGAGCAGAGAGTCTGCTGCCGAAGGCAAAAGGTGCCTCCTATTGAAACTTAGACAAGACATTGGCGGAATCTGACAACAAGCCCATGCAGCCTTTTCACAGCAGCTAGCACGTGGCAGCCCGTCCTTTACCAGGCACGATCGTACAGGATCGCGATGCTGTGCGCAAGGCTACTCTGCTAGCGAATGCCTGTTCTGCTGATGCCGTATCGGTACCGCGGCATTGATACACGGCTACTCGCATCGGCGTGTCATTATTGTGCGACCGCGTGCAGAATGGCTTGGTTCGCGTGTCCCTAGCACATTCTGGGTCCCAGACTTCGACCACAGAGAAGATATGTGGCAGGTTCCATGCTGCAGCGGCAACGTGCTCTGCTCCACACATGAATGTGCTTGCATACCAGCGGAAATCCGTGTCGCCAAATCTTACACCCAACGCTGTATTCATGGGGACATGACTGCGTGTAGAAGTCGTGCCGCACCTGTGTCATTGTCCGCCACCATGCGGGCTTCTGTTGACAGTCGCGCGCGCAAGTCGCAATTCCTAATAGGCGACAATGCGCCTCAATCAACATCCTCTGCGCTACTCTCATCGCTCCCCCTCTTCGCCTTCGCCTTCTTCCCGAAGCTCAGCTTGCTCTGCTTCTTGCCCTCCCTTTCCTTCTTTCTCTCCGCCTGATCCCTGATTCTCTTCCTTTCCGGCTCACCCTGCCTCTGCAATTTCCTTTCCATCTCCAGAAACTCGTCGCTTTCCACGTCCATCCCGACAAGATTCTCCAGCATTTTGATTTCTCGCGCCCAAATCGCCTTGTCTTCTCTTTCTTTTCCCTTTTCATCTTTCACAATGTTGCCATCCTCATCGCGCATATCAATGGGCGTTTCTAACACGAGCGGCAGGCCTGCGAAACGCTCATCGTTGACCAAGTTGTGGAAAGCTCGAAGGCCGAGGAAGCCCGTTCCGATATTTGCGTGTAGATCGCGGTGAGAGTCGAAAGGCGCTTTGCTGTCATTAATGTGCATTGCTTTCAGATATTTGAACCCAACGATCTCGTCAAAATCGCGAAACGTCTTCTTGAAAGCTTCAGGTGTTCGGAGGTCGTAGCCGCCAGCGAATGCATGGCAAGTGTCTATGCAGACTCCAATGCGATCTTTGTTCTCGACTTTATCGATTATGTCCCGAAGATCCTCGAAAGTGCTCCCAATCACATTTCCGCCCGCAGCCATGTTCTCGAGCAAAGTAACAACTGTTGAGGTCTCGTCATGCGCACGATTAATGTTCTTCGCCAATTGTGCGATCGCCTTGGGACGGTCGTTGCATTGATTGTTGCCTGGATGGATGTTGTATAGTGTGATCCCCAGTTTCTCGCATCGTTTGAGGTCATCCAGGTACGACTGGTAGGCCTGATCGATTCGTGCTTTCTCTGTATGCGCCAGATTGACCAGGTACGAGCCATGAGGTACAACATGTTTTCCTTGATCGTACCGGTGCTCTTTGCAGTTGGCATGAAAAATGTCACGGTGTCCATCGAGCATGTCCGGGTTCACCCATTTGCGCTGTGACTTCAAGAAGAGCGCGAACGCATTGGCTCCAATGTGGACGCTGTTCAAAATCGAATTGTGGACGCCTATCTACGTTTAGCAAAAACACTCGTGGGAAGCAGGCGAACTGACCTCCTGAAGCGCTGACATGTGCTCCGATGAACAGCTTGTGTCCAACAGTTCTGGCACTCAGAGGATTGGCGACCATCTCCGACTCCTTGTCCGCTTTGCTCTGCCGCTTTTTCTTGACGTTCTTGATGTCACCGTTCTCTTCAGTCTCCCGTTTGACTCGCAGCTCTTTCTTCACAATAGTCTTGTCTTTGGCTTTTAACTTGGGCGTCTCCTCGAGAATTGCATCAACGTCGTTGCCGTCGACCTCGGCCTCAGCTTCCACTTTGACCTTGGTGTTTCTTATACGCGCTGGCTTCTTGGGAGTCTTCTCAACAGCTTCGTGCTCAGTCTCGATAACTTCCTTCTTGACCTTGCGCTTCTTGTTGAGGGGTGAACGATTCACGGCGTCACTGTGTCTCTCGGGCTCCGCATCAAGCAGGCCGTCAGGAGGGGAAAGCTCTGAGTCCTCTCTCTCCAGCTGCTTCCCCGCCTTGCGCTTCGGCATTGTGCTGCTACACTGAACGAGTGTGTCGAGGTGGAAGTGGAGGCTCGGGATGACGCGTAGAAGTCGCGTCTCAATGCCAAGACCTCTCGTGTTCTCCCGACACCGTGACTCAACTCCATCCAATGGAGTTAATGACAAGTCGTATAAGACTTCGCTGCCCGCGTAGTATGTATTGTCTGAAAAAGAGCAGAAGGACAGGGTGTATCAAAGACTATGGATGAAGACCTTCTCACCCAGCCTCCCATCCACACAATATGGACCAAACGATTACAACTCAAAACAATCACAATGGATGATCTAGACGACGTAATGTCCTTTATAGTACTACCAGACGTGATGAAGTGGACGTGAGTTGTTCACACTGCACTGATATCAGCAGCTTTCTACTAAGACCAACCCAGCTCCGTAGGTGCAGTTACCACCAAAGCTCAAGGCCACAAATGGCTGTCCGCACGAGCCCTCGGTCCTGAAGCCTATAATTTCTCAGTCCGCGAGCGTGACCTCTCCTCGTCCGACCCTGAAGCAGTTCATCCTCGTGTTATTGGCCTCTTTGGGTCTTTTCACTGGCCATCCTGTGGCTATATGCTACATCCAGAATTCTTCGGAAAAGGGTATGCGACTGAAGGCATGAAGGCCTTTATTCCAGCGTACTTTGAACGAGTCCCTCCTGCTTCTGAAGGCGGCACAGGGCATGATCTCATTGATGCGTACGCGGACGCGGAGAATTGGGCGAGTATGAAAGTATTGGAAAAATTGGGGTTCACGAAGTGCGAAACACTGTTCAATGAGTTTGAAGGGCCAATGGGCATCAGGGACTCGGTTGTATACCGATTGGCGAGGCCGGGCAAGACGCTTGATGAGTTGGGCTTCGGAAAGGCGCAAGCAGAGGATGAAGGGCCACCGGAGCCGCCTGTGCGATGAAGTAATCTGTGTACTCTACAACGGATATTTGCGAATCAGATGTTGTCCTCAAATCTTCTGACCATCAAACCAGTCTTGCCTAATTCCTCTTTGACTTGTTTCACGGTCCACTCATTTCTGTGAAACATTCCCGCCCCAAGAGCGGCATCCACATTCGTCTTCTCAAAGACTTCCTGAAAATGTGCTGCATTCCCTGCGCCTGAACTTGCGATCACCGGAATCTTGATCGCGGCTTTCACGCTCCTGATCAATTCGAGATCAAAGCCAGAGTTCGTGCCATCTTTGTCAATGCAATTAAGCAGAATCTCTCCAGCACCCATGGCTTCCACAGCAGTGACGAGTTGGATCACGTCAAAATCTCGTGTCTCTCGACCGCCCTTGATCGTACATGCGTACCAGCAGTGGTTCTCTCCATTTGGACCAGCAAACTTTGTCTCTATCGTGTTGTGTGTCGTAGAGCTGGCATCGGCCACATATACTCGCTTCGGGTCGACAGAAACAACTACCGCCTGAGCGCCATATGCCTCGCTGATCGTTTCGATCGCAGTCTTGCCGGAAAGCTGCTTGTTGTTGGCATAGTATTCTTCTGCTGCTGTCACGGCATCCGATCCGATGGAGACCTTGTCGGCTCCACTCTTAAAGTACAGCGTCGCAACTTCAAGCGCTGGTGCCACACGACCAGTCTCTGGATCTGTTGTATCCCTGATACCACCACCTATAGTAAGTGGCACAAAGACTGTTGCTGATGTCTGACGAAGCACCTCTAGCATTGGTAGATCCTTCAACGGCGTGTCGCGGAAAGAGGTGATGTTCAGGAAGGTGACTTCGTCGGCGCCTTGCTCGTAGTACTGTTGCGCCTTCTCGACCGGTTTCCCGAGGTTCCGTACAGCGTTGTCGCCAGACTTTTCTCGTACATCATATTGGTCTCCCTTCGTCACCACAAGATCGCCTTGATCATTGCTGCGGACATCGAGACAAGCAATAATGCGCCGAGTCAATCCTTCTTTCGTAGAGTGTAGGTCTTTGGATAGCGGGGCAGACTTTTCGCCTTCTAAAAATGCTTTGAGGACGCGCAGCCCAGCAGCGCCGCTCTTCTCAGGGTGGAACTGCGTAGCCAAGACGTTTTCTCTGGAGATAGCCCCAACGAACTCTTCATCTCCATATCGAGCCTTGGCGACAGTCCACCCATCCTTCTCGAACTGACCTTCTCGATATGGCACAGCATAAGAATGAACGTAGTAGTACTTGCTGTCTGGCCTCAGGCCATATATGCTTTGGTCACTGGCAGAAGTGTTGGCAGAGTTCCACCCAATTTGAGGAACACTCTTGTCGTTGTCTTTAAATCGTTCAAGTCGTCCCTTAATGACACCAAGACCAGGAACTTTGTCATTTTCGGCGGACCCTTCGAACAGGGCTTGGAGACCAACGCATATGCCCATGAACGGCTTGCCAGATCGGATGTACTGTTGAACAGGCTCGACATATCCAGCGTTGGAAAACTGGGTCAGGCAGTGACCAAAGTGACCGACTCCTGGAAGTATCAATTTCTACATCGGCCAAATACCTGTCAGCTATCAGCTTGTGCAGTGATCGGCAAGTCGTCCGCAGCACACACCTCTGCCTTTTCAATGTCCTTGGGTTCTTTGATCCATTCAACTTGCCAGCCGAGCTTTTCAATAGCGTTGACCAGCGACCGGATATTACCGGCCGCGTAGTCGAGCATATGCACGACAGGCATTCTGCGTAATCTTCAATCGTCTGGCACAACGTTGTGTCGATTGGGACGGTCTTGAATTTTGGGCAAGTGACGAATGACTCAGGCAACAAGGTTTCTCGGCGCGGTCCCACTTTGCGCCGATTCTACCATGCATCTGGGGCCTCGAAATCTCGACTTCGACCGTGGACGTGATTCTTGCGACAACTCGCACTGCTTCTCACTCCCTCGTCGCGACCATGGTGCGCAAACTCAAACATCACGAGCAGAAGCTTCTCCGCAAAGTCGACTTCATCAACTACAAATCCGACGGCAACCACCGCCAGGCCGAGATCATCAGACGATACTCCATCAGCCAACCTTCAGACTACTCCAGCTACAATCGTCTCTGCGGCAAACTGAGGCATCTCGCCCATCGCATTTCTCTCCTTCCTCCAGAATCGCCTTTCAGGCGGAAACAAGAGGACCTGCTGCTTGAAAAGCTTCACGATATGGGACTGTTGGGTGTGGGCGGCGGCGGCACAGGCAAGCTCTCCGACGTCGAGCGCAAGATCACAGTGTCAGCCTTTTGCAGGAGACGACTCGGCGTGGTCATGACGAGACTGCGAATGGTGAATAGCGACCAGTGGAACAATTTTGACAGATGGCGCTGATGCCCCATTTAGGCAGAGACAGTAAGCGCAGCTAACAAATTCATCGAGCAAGGACACGTGAGTCTGTCATCTTGTGGGCTTGCGATGGCAAAATTGTACTAACAACACTTGTAGGTGAGAGTGGGAACCGAAGTAATTACTGATTCGGCATTTCTCGTCACGAGGTATCCAGTACCACCCGTCGTTATGAACCACAGCAGCATGCTAACGTGTGACAGAAACATGGAAGACTTCGTGACATGGGTCGATTCCTCGAAGATCAAGCGGAACATCATGAAGTACCGGGATAAGCTGGACGACTTTGACCTCCTCTGAGCGACGACAGCAGCAACCTATCACGTGGACGAATGAAACCCCGAGGATTACTGCTTTGCTTGGTCAAGCATATCTGTCTGTCCGGCAATGCAGGCCAGCTCCAGACAGACTTCGAATGAACGCCTGCATGCTGTGCCGCGACTTTGCAGATTCAGCATTGGCAAGATGGATGTGGTCTGTGCGCTTTGCTCATGCAAGCTCACATATATGGGGTCCTGTGCACACCCCACCATTTCTCGTCCTTTCCCCTACCTCCCTCTCTCGGTTGCTGTCTCACGACGCTTCACGTCCATTCTGTTTCCGGCTTTGGTCTTCGTTCGAAGCGGGGTTGGTCAAGGCAGGAGAGGTATATGTAACCTCCTGGTTTCAACTTGGGACATGCGGGCCATGCAGAGGCAGCACACCTCATCGCTGCAGCAGCATTGCTCGGACAGGTTGGAAGAGACGTCCAAGGACAGGCTGTCGTCAGGTATCTCCTCCCCGACCGAGGTGCACACGCCACCGTCGCCACCGCTGTACAAGATGCAGTTCCTACCAGATCCAGCCACGTCTGCGATGTCGCACGAACATGTTCGACATGGAGTTTGCGAACCATTATCATTCTTTCAAAACCTTGATGAGCTGAGTAGCATGAGGTACGTGCCGCGAGATGTACCGTGTGATGACATGCTCGAAGTAAGTGCGCGTTGCTGCCCCTCCTTGGCTGCGCCTCTCACGGGAACTTGCAGCGTGCTTTGCTTCAGATGCGCAAAGACCAAACGGCGTTCTTAGCAGCCGAAAAGTCACGAAACGCACAGCGACTGCAGCCCTCACGAAAACAATCTCGTCGTCACAAGCATTCACATAAGAAGCTGTCATCACGTGACACCCCCAGACCCAGCTTGGCTGCGACACATCCAGCACTTTACACTCGTAGTTCATCACAGATGGAAGCAGAACAGAGCGCCTACGACCCGGGCGCCATGCAGCGCGCGCAATCTGGCACCGGCGTTGCAAACGGCGAATCTACACAGCCGGCCACTCTCCACGATGGCGCACGACAAGCCCCTGGCGGCGCATCAAACTCTCACGACCCACGCGCCAGGTACACTCCCGAACAGAGCGTACGAGTCGACATCCCGACTGGAAATTGTGCCATCTCTATGAGAAGCTTGTCCGCCGACACAGCTCACTTGCCACTCATCTCATTCCAGGACCCAAGTCTCGCGAATCCACTGCCTAGGCACCTACGCTGCGATTTCGAGTCAGAATCTGCAGGCTTGGTCAGTCCCGTAGTCCTGACGACTCTGCCATTCGGATCTGTCGTCGAGGCGGCGAACTTGTACCCAGACGAGACATGCGAGAAGTGTCAGCTGTACGCGAAAGGAGAAGGGGTTAAGTGCCCAGATCATATTGGCGAGGCTGGGACACAGGGCTTCACGCCGTGGGCAAGCTTGCATGAGGGCTAAGATCGAGTCGCCCTTGTCATGTTTGGCGCAAATACAATGGTTTTGGGTCTTCATCTTACGGCTCTCAGAACGCCAACGAGCTTACCGTCGCAAGAGATAGCCTGGACTGCAGAGAGGGTTGGTAGAGAGTGATTGCCACTGCCTGCCTCAAATACACTCCTTGCACCTCAAAAGCGGCACCCAGACACTGCACGTCTATGCGACTACACGATACCAGCGCCGGGAATGTGGCTAGTCATTGCAAACAGGCTGCTTTGCAGAGTGCGGCTACGACTTGCGCGCCTTAGTCATTGCGATAACGCTCATGCCAGGCAGAAGCAGAAGCGCTACCTCTTCTTAGGAGCCATGAATTAAGATCTTCAGCTCGATAGCAAGCACTCACAAATAATTCATGATTCTCCGTCTCCTCTTTTCTCGTTCCAACGTATATCTCTTAGCTGGAGGCATGGCTGTATCTATTCACTGAGGCTCCGACGGGAGAAGTGTTTGCTCTTCAAACCCTCAGGCAGGCAAACACTTGCTCGCCAGCACATTTATCTTCACTAATGCGTCGAGTGCCATCAGAATTAGTACATAAGGCGTGAGCGCGAGCCTTTGAACACCATCACAACAGCCTCAGTAACTCGCACACTCTACTATCGATATGTTGCCTCCTTCCACGTCTTCAGCAGCGAATTCTTCCCGCCAGTCGGCGCCGAAACACACCAAAACTGACGCCGAATGGGTCATGGTCAACGACGAGAATCTCTCGTGGCAAAAGGGAGACGGCCAACCCAAAAATGCCACCAAGCAGCCGAATGGACATCTCTCGTCGGCAGAGCATCAGACAACCAAGGTCGCTTCAAAATAACCTGCTCCGACAATGTCGACAACGCAAGCCCGATCTCAACAATTCACGAACAGCTCAGGAGTTTCTCCAAAACATGCGGATTTAAATATTCTCCTGTCGAGTCTCTCCAGCCAGCGGTCTGAAATCTCGTCCATGCAATCATCTCTCCTCGAAGCTCAAGCCCAGATTCAAGAGGAGCGAGATTTGTTTCAAGCACAATGCTATGCTCTTCGCATTCAGCAAGAAGAACGCGAAGCTCGACATGCGAGTGAGAAGAAGCAGCAATGGGAAAATGACTTAGAAACTCTGCGCCTCGAGATGGGTGTCAGGGCGATGGGAGAGCAGGAAAGTATCCAGGATTTGATGTCGCAAATGGAAGGGCTAGTGAAGAAGATTGATAGCATGGAGAGCTCAAGAGATGAAAAAGCCGAGGAGAATTTCAAGACTACCGAGAGTCTAGCAAGGCAGATTGAGCAGCTTGCCGTGGCTATGCAGCAACTTGCCGAGACTGTGTCCAAGATGCAAGTGATGCATGTCGAGAAGTTTCAGGAAGCAGAAAAAGATCGAGCAGACTTGCAGGCCCGCTTTGTGAATTTGGAGAAGCAGGTCGAAACTGCTCGGCAAGAGAAACACCGCGCAGCGCAAAGGCAGCCTATTGCCGGTCCACTTCCTCAAGCCCGCAGCTCGGATGCCATCAACAGCCAACAGAGCAACCCTCCCCGCAACGCCGAAGAAGAACAATCCCCAGGCTCCAAACGCGTTCCAAAAGCCACGGCCTCTGCATCCACGTCCAACTCTGCTCGTCGACGCCACCATCGAAATGACACGGAGACCACTCAAGCAACGCAAGCCCTCGTCCTCGTGGCAGACTCGACTGTGAGTGGTTTTTCCTCTACCATGATCCATGGTAGAACACACAAGCTCACTGGCCGTAAGGTCGAGGACCAGCTAACGAGAACCAATAGTAGCTGACCAATTCTCGCAGATGGGTTTGGCACCATAGCAGCTGCCAGCACAGTCGGCATTGTTGTTGGAGGAGTAGTATATTGGCAGATGTGGTGGCGTGAAAATTGAATCGTATTCGTTTTCTGCGATGTTTGGTGTCTGTTTATATTTGGCTCACAGTACTTGTACGGACACAGTGGTTGGACGTGATTGCTGATATTGTATTGTACACCTTTCTGTCCTTGTTCTTACTTGTTCTCCCACCTCTGCATTCCATGCTGCTCCATCAGACCTTGACAGGTCGTGGTCGACTCTCAGGTGAGATTTTGATCTTCCCATCGCTTCTTCGAGGGCTTTGGCCCGTCGAGATGGGTGCTCTTGCTGGTATTGGCCGTGACGAGTTTGTAGGCGCAGGTGCCCGGACAGGCCCGTTATTCGCCGGCGTGGCTTTGACGTGTTGCGGACGGCTGACTGACGAGATCTTCACTTTGCCGTCCGGGGTTCGTTCGTTCTGCGCTGTGGAGAAAGGTGGTCGCGGGGCGGTCTTCGCGGTAGGAGCAGTAGCTTTATTGGGAGCATTTTGGCTGGAAGATGGTTTAGTGCCCGCTATGGCAGGTATAGGCTTCTTCTCTGGAAGAACACGATTCGTTGCGGCCGGCGGTCTCGAAGGAGGTTTGGCTGCAGGAAGTGACTTGGGTGTGCTCGGAATATTCTTTTTCGCACCTCCTACTGCAGACGTTGCACCTTTCGTTGTTCCATTCGCGGTTCTCTTGACAGCAGTACTCGGCTGCACTGCTGTCTTCTTCACGCCAGTACCGGATCCTCCTGCGGCAACAGACCCATCAGCCGCCATAGAGTTCTTCACCGCATCGCCATAGCCGTTGATGTAGTTGCCCACGCCCGACACAGCGCCTGAGATACCTACAGTTAGGAATCAGTAGCCAGCACTCGCGGTCGGAAGACGGACCATTCGCACTCTGCCCCACTGAACGGCCGGAGTTTTCAATCAAAGTTCCCACGCCTCCTACGGCATTGCCAGCCAAATTTCCTCCAGCTTGTATACCGGTCGCTGCATATCCGGCAAGCTTATCTGTCACCCAGTTTTTGGCCCACTCCATATCATTGAAACTTTAGGTTCGATGTATATTGAAGAGTTCCAAGTAGTGAAATGACTTGGTGTAAAAGAGCACAGCATTGAGCATTTGCAATGACCTACCTTTGCCACAGCGATGACCGGGTTCGTGATCCATGGACCGACATGCGGTTTCTCCATCGATCGTGCTATGGTGTAACATCAAGTCAGGTTTCACGCAAGAACTTGCATTGATATGACGTATATTGTGTGGTCGTTTGCGGAATGCTTGTGGAATGCACCGCCACATCTCGATCATCAAGATCCTTGTAAATGCATACGGTGAGCTCTCCGTTGCCACCAATTGTATCGCTAGATCCTCTCCTCCAACTTACGCCTCGTGCTTTTGAGTTTGTTGGTCGGTTTCGCCAAGATGAAGCTGAACCTCAGCTTCCAACATTGGCAAGTTTTGCGCCCGTTTGGCAGGTCACAGCACAGCGGAAACACGTGCTCAGCATTCACAATTCCCAGCCCCAATGTTCTGTGTCGCTAAGCAGCTACAGCTCTGCCATTCACGTACTTCTGCGTGCCGATCGGTTTGTGCCTTTTTGATGCTGCTTGTTTTCTCATGGCCGCAGCGATAGCGGCATTGGAGGTGGATGGTCGTCTTTCAGCAACGTTTGGAGCTCCCTGGACCGATGTCGCCTTCTTGGGAGTTGGTGTCGTTACTACTGGTCTCTTCGCCTGAGCGCCCGTTGCAGATGCTGCCTTTTTCGGTCCACCAGTTTTGTTCGCTGCAACAGGTGGTCTCATCGTAGCATTTGCAGTCTGAGTCGATATCTTCGTAGGGATGATTGTGGTCTGTCCTGTCAAAGCAGCGCCTTTCGATTTTGCCCGTTGTGCAGCCATATTTTTCAGCTGATTGCCAGCAGCGTGCACAGCCATCGTAGTGACTGGCCGGGTAATGGCACTTTGCATGTTTGCGAGCGGTAGGTCCTTTCTGAGCGTCTCATTGGGCGTTGTGTTCTGCTGAGTCGTTGCTAAGCTCTTCTGCTGCGTTGCCGACAAGGCGCTGTTTGCTGCGGGTGCTTTCGAGGCTTTCGAGGCTTTCTTTGCGATCTCTGGAGTGCCAGACTGCTTTAGTGTCTCCGTCATTTCTGCTTGAGTCTTTGGTGGTGATTTAAGTAATCGATCGAGCACAGCGTTGGGGAGCGGATTCTTCTTGTTGGCAGCGAGCAATGCTTTCCGGATCGCTTCTTGCTGCGCTGGACCCTTTGGACCCTTGCCGATGTTCAACAAGTTGAACTGCTGTGACTGTGCCACTTTCCGCATCATCTCATCGAAGTTGAGTGGATCTGTCATATCTATGCTCGACATGGCACCTGCGGCGGTTGTGATGGGACCGAATATGCTTAGAAACTCATCCCACCCCCCGCCCTTGACTGAGGTTGAGATTGACTTTGCTGGGTTTGGTTTGCGCTTGCCCTCGACTGCGAGCATGGCCTTCGCTGGATCTTCAGCTGGGAAGTTTCCAAACTTGTAGAAATAGTCCAACATGTAGTCTTTCTCGCGCCATCGATTGAGAAGCCATCTCGAGAATGCTTCTTCGTCTTGATACGGAATGTCGGCGATCTTGAATCTGCGGAAGTACATGTTGACCGACTTTGGTGGCCGGCCTTCGAATAGCGATGACTTCAAAGTGTATATGTCCTGTCCATACATGCCTTTTGGTACACCTTCATAGGCTATCGTGCAGTCGTACAGCCAGTTCGTCGAAGCACGAAGTTCTTGCAAGCAGAATTGAAGCCCAGTGGATCTAGGCAAGAGCTGATGTTTCATGTCCGGAACGCCAGTCTTCTCTGCCCATTTGGCCGACTTTTGACGTGTGACGTCTGATAAATTGGTGCCTTCTGGAAAGATGAGAAGCCACATTGGCTCCTTAGGGTTCTTGAGATGGTCGAGATGCTGCTTGAACTTGTACCGATCCTGCTCCCACTTGCGACTTAAAAAGATGAAATTGTAGAATTGCATTCCCCAGCCGATGATAGGAACATGCTTCAGACTCTCCTTCAAGATGATGTATATGCGGCCATGCATCTTGTTCGTGTAAGCTATCCACCACAGGTACAGCCAGTCGGTATAGAGCTGATGATTTCCCATGAGAATCAGCCGATGCGGGAAGTTGCACTTCAGTGTCCCGTCGTCCATTTGAAAGAGCTGCCCTTTCATACTTGCATCTCCGCTAACCCTTACCACTGTAGGAGCCCACCATTGCGTGATGGTTGTCATTAGCACCGCGAATGACTCCTTCGTCCACGCCATGTAAGCTTCGTAGAATTTGGAATCGATCAATTTGAGCGGTGCACCAATGAACTGAGATGCAGATATGGCCATGATGCCGGACATGAAAGTCGACGCTGCAGAGAAGGCCCGCTCTGCCTGGCCCATACTGCCATGTCGTATCGGGTTGGGGTTGGCATCTCCAGACTGCAAGCTGAGGCCGGCTTGCGTGACCTCTTTCGTCTTCGTCGCTGCCATGTTGGATTGACTCCTCTACTGCATGGTCCGTGAAGGCAGCCTTTGAACGAGTCGCGTACTGCACAGCAAGTCGAGCCGCTGGTCAGTCTCGAGCGCCACAGCTGCTCTAAGCGATGCGGTCGCCATGCTGTGCAACATCCATGCAGAACCACAGCTCCTAGCCACACGGCACGACCATTCGCAGTGTGCAGCGTTCATATCCCTGTTTCATGTACCGGTTTTCATCTGGAGAGCTGCTCCGCTCTGACGTACGCTCCCAGTGGCGTTGATGGAGCAATAATCCTGGCATGCCAGCCGCGTGTTGGAGCAGTGGCTAGATGGGAGACACAGACGGTACCATTTACTGACTCTCCTGCTGCATCATCATCATCATCGCGATAGTCGCGTGCCTGGACACGTTTGTCAGTCAAGTTCGGGCATTTTCCACAAGTTCTAACTAGTTAGATCGACTGGTCAGCGCTTCAGACTCGTTCGCCGGTAGTAGCACAATCGAAATGGCGACGGCAGTGCAGACGACCACCAAATCGCAGCTCAACGGCGCTCCTCGAAAACCTGTCGCACCCCGTGCTGCACCCGTGAGAAAGACGGCGACGTCTACAGCAGCCAAGAAAGCGCCCACGACCGC
>ANSM01002485.1:0-27407 GCA_000347735.1 Cercospora canescens BHU | reverse complement strand
ATATGGTGATGCTAGAATGCGGGATTTAGGTAGTGACTAGATGGCCACTCTGAAGCTCCGTCCCCACGTCCAACCCATAGTCTAAACAGTGACAACATCACTCGAGACCGTTCTCTCGCAATGTCGCCCTCCTTTCCTTCACCTCACCATTCTACCCTTATTCCCGCACACCATCCATGTTCTCTCGAGTCAACCAACTCGCCCGCCATTTCTCGCGTCCACTCCCCAATTACCTCCACAACTCTGCTGCGAGAACAACAACCTCCATCTTGACGTCACGCACAATGGCAGCCGAACGAAGTAAACGACAAATCCACACCGCCGCATGCCTGATCATAGGCGATGAAGTCCTCGGCGGCAAGGTCAGTCTTGCCTCTCCACGTCACGAATAAAACACCTTCGAGGACGCTGAAAGAAATCCCGCTAAACCCAGCCCCCGTGAACAACCCACAGACCGTCGACACGAACTCTGCCTACTTTGCCAAATACTGCTTCTCCCTCGGCATCGCCCTCAAACGCGTCGAAGTCATCGCCGATGACGAATCCGAAATAATCGAAGCTGCCCGCCGCATGTCCCACAACTACGATTTCGTCGTCACATCCGGAGGAATCGGTCCCACTCACGACGACATCACCTACGCCTCCATTGCCAAAGCCTTCGATCTCCCGCTGATCCTCCACGAAGAAGCTTACACGAAAATGAAAGCTCTGTCACGCCCGCATCCGAGCCAGAAGGATTTCAGTTGGGAGGTAGATTCGCCCGCTCGAAGGGCGAAATTAAGGATGATACAATTACCGTATGATAAGAATCTTCCCGACGAGGATCAAGTGGTGTTCACGTCAGATGATCTGTGGGTCCCGATCTCTGTTGTCAATGGCAATGTTCACATTCTACCGGGCATCCCGAGACTGTTTGAGAAATTACTGCAAGGGCTCAAGCCGCGAATCCTGCCTCGGTTGGTGGATCCTGAGGGTAAGGGGGTGCACCGGATATTGTTCTCGACGCCGCTGGCGGAGAGTGAAGTTGCAGATTACTTGACGCAGTTGGCGCAGAAGGTGGAGAGCAAGGGGATCAAGGTTGGGAGCTATCCGCGATGGGGGAAGAGCAGAAATACTGTGACGTTGGTCGGGAAGGATAAAGAATATATGGAGAGTCTGGTCGGTGAGGTGGAGAAGGGTGTTGAAGGGAAGCGGGTGCAAGTGGAGGGCGAGGACGACGATGCAGGAAGTGACAAGGATACGTGAACATTGCAGTCAAGGGATGGGCTGCGAATGCAAAAGAGGCATCGAGCTCGCTGTGCCCCTACAGCACGCGAGATGGACCATTGTGTATATGTGCCGAGTACGTACATACACTTGCCAAAACATCCAAGATCTTATAATGCGACAGGTTTCCGCTCTTTGGATCCCACGGAATTCTTGTGCTGTCGCTTCGATTGCTCGGCATCTTCATATGTGACCACAACCTCCTTCCTCAGCTCAATCACTCCACTTGGTTGTTCCCTATTCGAGCCCTCGCGATTAGAAGTGGTGGACGCCAGCACTCTCTTTGACGCATCTGGATCATGAGCAATAATGGTAGTGGTCTCTCCTTGGTCTGGTCGCAGGAGCGGTGGCACAATGGTCCTGGTCCTATGGCCATCTTGGCTGGTAGTCTGGTCGGATTTGCGGCTGTCTCCTCGATTTTGATAGCTGGGTCTCAGTATTCCCTGCGTAGCATACTGCTGTAAGGGTGTGCGCGAATTGCGGCTGCTGGAGGACTGCGACCATGGATCGGACCTGCTTGATGTCGACGGCTTATGATGCTGGTCTACATTGGGAGGCGGAGTCTGCTCTCTTTTCGCGAACGTCTTTCTTCGATTCCAGACTAATGAAGGGAGATTTACAGATACCGTCTTCGAAGACCTCTTCAGTATTGGGGCTCTTTCGTAATTCTGAAATGCTGATATGCTCGGTCTTGCAAAAGTGCTGCGGCGGTCCCACGTGGGTCGTACTGCTGCACGCTCTGCCCTTTCCAGCGCGGCATTGGACTCTGATCGGTTGTCATCACCGGTCCATGTCCTCCGTCTGCTGGCGAGATTCGACAACGTCTTGCTGCTGCGCTGATCGTGCGGAGACCGAAAGACTCCACCTTCGAAAACCACAAAAAATGGTTTCGCGCACGGCACCGTGGCCAATATGATGCTCAAATGCACGGCAACCTGGGTGATGATGGTCACATCTGTTCGTAAATATGTCTGGTCATCTTGATGTACCACGCTGGCGAAGAAGTCGAAACGAATAAACATGGTCGGAAGTACCAGTAGCCGGAGTAGAAAAGCTACCATGACACCCACTTTGGGTCGCCGCGACATTTGCACATTCTAGACGACGTATATCGCGATCGCCACATTTGCCACTTCCAAGAGCGCAGCCCAAATTGTGATGCTCAGTCGGACCGCAACAAGATCCAGACACTTATCCGCATTCAAGATGTCCCATGGGCGAGGAAATGGACATTGAAAGATGTGGAGGAGCCACGAAGATAGAGCCCAGATCAGTGTCAGGCAGGCGACTGCAGAGCAGATCCGGTGATGTCCTCTGGATGTCGTTATTCGGCGCACCAAGAAAGAGATGGACAGGAGTGCAGCTGCCTCGGACAGAATGTAGAGCTGTTCTGCGATCCAGATGCAAAGGAAGACGCGCTCGACGCTGAGCATGGAGAGGTCGTAGGCATGGTATCCCAGGCCAAAGCGGATCGTCACGAGCGTCGTTATAGATTGGGCGACACCGAAGATCTGCTGCGTTCAACCTCCATCCCAGACATTCCCGATCGGCGGACAACACTTACTGTGGCAATCAAACATGCAACATCATCTAGGCCAAAGGGACCGTTCACTTTGGTGCGCAAGAAGGTGCGGATGAGGAAAGTGAAGGTGGTCCAAACAATCGCAACGGCGCAGGTGATGGCGATGTATGCGGCTGCGCTAGGAATGTCGAAACCGGACATGGAGATGCATCGCGCTCCTGACCGATGGCGGGTTGCTGATCAGTGTGTAGGCATGTGGAGAGAGAGGGAGAGAGAATGTGGACGGAGATATCAGGACCGTAGCGGCCCGATTGCCATTGAAGCCGAAGAGGCAGCAACGTTGTGATCGCATTATGGGAAGCCACAAACCAGCGGCGATAGGCGGGCATGTCACCTGCATTCTCCCAGATGATTTCCTGACTTGACGTCTACACCCGCAACATCCAACATGCAAGCAGAACCACCCACGCTTACACTGCGACCGCATCTCCCTATCGCCTATGACAGCGATATCCCTAAGCCGCGAACCCCAGACACGCCTCCTACTGATGAATTCATCTTCGCTACCCGGCGTCGTCCTGCGCGTCTCTCCATGGACTTTCGCCCTGTCGAACCGATCAGCCGTAAACAAGAAATTCAACGCAGTTTCCGCCTCGTCTCGACCATCGGATTCACGTCTCTCGTTACTGGCACGTAGGAAGTGCTCTTGTCTGGGAACTCCAATGTTCTCTACAACGGTGGTTTGCCGGGTCTTGTCTGGTCCATGATTTTCGCGCACATCGGACAACTGTTCATTGTGCTTTCCCTGGCGGAGATGAGCTCGATGGTGCCCACGGGGGGCCAGTATCGCTGGGCGACAGCTTTCGCCGCCCCTCGGTATCAGCAGTTCCTTTCCTACGTTACGGGCTCACTCTGTTCGATTGGATGGCAGGCAAGGCTCACTGCGATATGCTACATACTGGCGGGCGTTATTTTGGCTCTTGTGGAAACCAATCACGACGGCTTTTCTCCCACACGTTGGCAGCGAAACTTACTCACTCTGGTGGTGGTAGTCATTGTATCGGCCTTCAATGCTCTTGCAGCCGGCCATCTCTCGGTTGCCGAAGGAGTTTTTGCAATTTGCCATGTCTACGCTCTGGTGCCCATCGTCGTGTCCCTATGGGTGCTCTCCCCAAAGCAATCTCCAGCCAAGGTTTTTCTTGATTGCACAGACAATGGCGGCGGCTGGCCGTCTCCGGTCCTTGGTTTGTTCGCAGGGCAAATTCCAGCATTCTTCACAGTCTTAGGAACTGAAGCCACAGCACACATTTCTGAGGAAGTCGAAGAACCAGACACTGTGCTGCCACGATGCATGATTTGGAGCTACCTGGCCAATCTTCCAGGTACTCTTCTGCTGCTCATCACCTATGCCTTCAATGTCTCGGACCTCGCAGCGACAGCAGAGGCCATCATTCCTTTCGCTTCAGTCCTATCGACGGCATTACAATCCGCGACTGCCACCACGGGCTTCTTGTTTGTTGTCATGTCGTTGCTCTTCATGATAGCTGTTAGCACTATGGTCACGACTTCTCGGCATCTCTTCGCATTCGGGTCAGTGCTGACAGCAGCGATTCTTGTTCTGATGCTGATACCAACAGACGAGACAGGGCAATCTATTCAGCACCATGGTTCGGAAGGGTTGATACTAGGCTACAGGTTCCGCTCAACGCCATCTATTCAACGGTATTCTTCGCCCTCGTCCTGGTACTTGTCACCATCGCCACCACCGCACCGCTCAATACCATGATGGGCCTTGCAGTTGCAGCGTTGATGACAACTTACATCACAGTGATTGGCAGCTTGATTCGCAGACGGCTTCGAGGAGATGACATTCCACGTGCAAGCTAGTCACTTGGCAGAGCCGGCATCTGGGTCAACGCTATCGCAATTTTGTATGCAGCCTGGGCATTCTTTTGGTCTTTCTGGCCTACTAAGCACAGTTCACGAGCGGCAGATATGAATTGGACAATTTTGCTGTATTTCTTCGTGATGGGCTATGCACTCTGCTTCTTCGTCTCCGGCCAGCGGCGTTTGAGGCAACGACCGATGGAGATGATGCCCACTTGGACGCCGAGGTAGATCATCAGGCAGCCTGATCTTCCCTATTCTCAAAAAAGCTTTGCTGGCCTCAGTGTCCGTCGAAATTCGTCTCTGTGGAGACTGCTGGTATGATATGTATTGTCCAGTTTTGGCATCAGACCAAGAGGGTGCGACGTTTTGGCCGAAGAGCCCGAAAATGTGTCATCCCAGCAGTGTGGGATGTTACCCTGCGAACAGAAGAATCCGAGCTACGGTTTTTAATGCGCCGATACGAGTGAAGCAAAATGGTATTGACCACTCTCAGAGTAATCAAGCAGCATCTCGGCCCGTCCGAGGACTCAAGCTCATATCCCTTGCATCAAGGCCTCATGGTTAGCCGAGACCGGCTTCTACGGCGCATGCACAGTATATAATGGAAGAATGCAGTATCCGAGGTGACCATGCACAAGTATGCGCAGGAATTGTTCCATGGGGAGTATGGTCGTGACCATGGGCCTACATATTTTAAGCTGACCATCCCTCAGCGTCTGTTACTGCCTCCTAGTCAGCTATCAACATGGATTACACACTTCTCCTCTTATCCTGGGTCAGTGCTTCATCTGCTCAAAAATCTGAATGGCCTCCTGATTGGCGAGCGACCGTCACCAATCGCCCCGCCATTCCCACTTGTGAGCCTGCGACTGGAATACTCTCCAACGCCGCTTGTCCTATCCAAACGACTTTCTGGAATGGCGATGTCTACAATTATGCCAACCCTTACATGTTCCTTGACAACTCTCGATTTGGTGGCGATACGGCATGGAGTATGTGCAACATTGACGGCTGTGCTCTGTGGTGCGAGACTTCTGGTTCGCAATGTTTGGGATTTGGTTACAGTGATACCGAATGCTATTGCAAGCGATTCATGGTTCCACCTTTGAGGGAGGCTTATTGGAGAGATTGGGGAACTGGAATTACGGCGTTCTTGAGAGTGACGGGATACAATTTTACCGGACAGCCTGGTGGACTGCCTGTCCCTGCTACCAGCACGCTGCTTGGAGTTGGCTCATCGAGTCTTGGGATTGGGACCACGGGGCCTGTTACAACAACAGCAGAATCATTGCCTGCATTGCCTTTGAGCTCGACTGTCGCTGCAGTCTCGTCAGTAGCAGCCATCCCCAATGCAGTTTCAGACTCCACGGCGGCAAGCGCATCCGCTCCTGCACCAGCTGCTTCTTTGCCGCTTCCTACAACGTCCCCCACCCAGGCACCATCACCCACCCCCTCGACGATTCCAACGCTACTCACTTCCGCCCTTCCAGCCGTTTCAATCCAGTCTCCTGCTCCATCCCCTTCACCCGCGGCCGCGCCAACTATCTGCCCAGCAGCCAACTCGGCCATCACCACGCTCAACGACCGAGCCTTCCAGATCACCTGCAGTGCTGCTCACTGTGGAGCAACGGCAACCTACTCTGGAACTGGAGCCGCAATTACAAACTTGGCATCTTGTATCGCTCAATGTACTGGTGCTTGTACGGGACTATATTTCACTTCGGGTCTGTGCATGGAGATCATTGTTGGAGGATCGAGATGTCCCTATGCGATGCGAGGGTATACTGCTGCTTATGTGGTGGGTGCGCCAGCGCCTACTGCTGCCGCTGGTGGCGGAGGGCTCTTGGGATTGGGAATAGGGTTGTAGAGCAGAATATGGCAAGGATGGTCAATGGCTACAGTTGAACAGGTCCAAAGTCTTGCTCGGGGCAGATAATGTCATGGGACGCACATCGATCACGATTGCTTTGACCGGAATGATATAACGCTGTCGTCTAGGGTTTCTTCAATCCGCGAGGTCGCCACGGACCTATTCCGTAGATGTCGTTGACCTGGAGCACATTCGAGGAGATGAAGTCGTGGCTGTTGGAGAATGGCAGTTTTCGACTTCGGCTCGGAAGTTGCTGTATCTGTGATCTTGTCTGCTTTCAGCATCAATTAAAGAGATGCAAGATCTGTATCTCTGTCTGCGTAGCAAATCAATATTGTCTGCTTTTCAACATGGAGGATTCTGCCACAGCGGTGGGGTCTTGGCGAAAATGAAGGATTGCAAAGTTGCGTGCGTGTTAGCAGACGTTACATTTCAGACCGGGGCGAATGTGTTGTCATTGCAAAAGAAGCACGGCACTCCTGAATGAGAGCCTTTCCAATGCAAGACTGAAACGAAGATCGTTCGGCAATGCTACAAGTCGCTGATTCTGATGGCCTGTCTGCACTGGTCCGCTCATGTCTGTTGAGCGTATCTGAACATCGATTTGTTCGGACAAGGAGTGTCTTTTCAAGCTGACGATGCGATTATCCTTGAAGAGCCGCCGCCGCAGCAGCTTCCAGATCCCCGAACGACTCAATTTCCATCTCTTGATCATCGAGATCCTTTCGTCGTCCCTTGCCCTGGAACCACTTGGGCTTCTTCTGCGGCCGCCCACTTTCCGCATCGCTTTCAGCCTCACTTTCATCGCCACTTGACCGAGTCTCACTCAGGAACTTGGCAAAATCGGCCCTCGCATCCTCCAATTCAGCACCTCCGTCTTCACTTCCGCCATCGTCACTGTGCCCACCCACCGCTGCAGCCTTCTCCTTCTCCTTTCTCTTCTCTCTCTTAGCTTTCCTCTTCTCCTTCGCGAGTGCCTTGTCTTCCACATCTGCCTGCGCAGCACGCTCTGCTTCCTTCTCCAAGAAGCGTCTCCGTTGCTCCTCAGCTTCTCCCTTGGCACGGAAATCCTCTTCATTTTCAAGCTCGTAGAGTTGGTGAGCGTTGCCTTCATCATCAAACACCAGCTTCTGGCCCTTGTCTTTGAGTTTGGTGAGCTTCTTCTTCGACTTGAGAAGTTTCTCGCGACGCTTGGAATCAAGTATGAGGGGATTCTTTGCGCCGGGAATATTGACCTTCCTGACTCCTGTGGTGTCGTCCTCATCGGCCGAGGAAGCAGCGTCTGACTCCTCTGCTTCCGCGGGAATGCGTCTCTTGACAGCGAACAGGTCGTCATCCGATAGTTGTTCTCCATCCAGCCTGTTCAGATCAACGTCGTCATCGCGCACCAGCTTGCGATTATGTTCTGCCAGAATGTCTTGGTTCTGTCTCTCGAACATGCGGTCGTACTTCGTACGAACGCCGTCTTTCTTCTTGGCTTTTTTATCTTCCTCGTCGTCAGTGTCCTCATCCTCGTCCTCGTCCTCGCTTTGTATCCTGGCTTGCCGCGACTCATTCTTTTTGCGTTTCTGTTCTTCTGGGTCTGCTTTAAGGAACTTGATTCGTGGGGCACCTGGAAGACCCATACTAGATGCCCACTCGTCAAGCTTGTAATTTTCCAGCTTGAAAATGTCTTTGTCCTTCTGAATGTGTATACTTTTCACATACGCCACGAAAGCTTTCATACCCAACTGCTTGAGATGTGGATCTTGGAAGCACATATTTTGCAGCTGGTCTTTGATGCTTTGCTGCTTCTTCTGCTTGACATTGATGCGCTCAATCGGCACCTTTTTCTGTTCTAGCCGGGTGAGCATGCCTTCCTCCTCGCTGGGATCCAAGAAAAGCACTGCACGTCCGTTCCTCTCATAGCGTGCAGTGCGTCCAACGCGATGAATATATGTGTCTGCATCTTCCGGACAGTCGACCTGTACCACCCAATCAACAGCTGGAAAGTCCAGTCCTCGTGCCACGACATCCGTAGTGAACAGACAGCTGTGCTTCGCTCTCGAGAACTTTTCAGTAGTCTCCAGACGCGTCGTCTCTTTCATTCTTCCGTAGAGATGCAAAAGCGGGATACCGGGTTGCATGTGCCGGAACGCCTCGTGAACGAAACGTACCTGCTTCGTTGCTGACAAGAAGACGATGATTTTGGTCTTCTTCGCAGATTGTATGAATGACCAGAGCGTATCCAGCTTCTCCGCGAGAGGTGTGAGGACATAATTCTGCTGAAGCGTCGCCGGAGTGGCTGAAGAAGCCGCCCCGTGGACTGAAATGTATTCAGGATCCTTTAGCGACAGCCTTGCCAGATCAGAAACTCTCTTGCTCTGAGTTGCGCTGAACAACATGGTCTGCCTCTGCTTCGGCAAATATTCGATAATTGCATCCACTGCGTGCTGAAAGCCCATATCCATGATTCTATCTGCCTCATCAAGAACCAGCATCTGCAAATTGTCCGCGTTGAAGCCTGCCGTCTGCTCCAAGTGTTGCTTTATCCGTCCTGGTGTACATACCAGAATATTCATTCTCAGCATAGCATCCGCCTCTTCTCTCACGCTCTTTCCTCCTATTACCAGTCCTGCTGAAAAGAGATGTCCTTTGCCTCCCACTTTTCGAAGAACCTCGAAGATCTGAATTGCGAGCTCTCTCGTTGGCGTGATGATCAAAGCTCCCAGCCCAGCATCGGCGCCCACGCATTGCGCCCGGTATAAATTCTCAAGGACAGGCACAATGAACGCAAGTGTCTTCCCACTGCCCGTCTTAGCAGCTCCTAAAATGTCGCGTCCTTTCAAGGCCAGTGGTATCGCTTTCGACTGGATGTCCGTCAGAGTGCTGAAGTGAGACGACTTCAGGCCTGCTTTCGTCGGTTCGGACAACGGTAGATCGGCGAAGGTTTCGATTTTGCCGCATTTGGGATCCAGCTCCTGAACCGCAGCCTCTAGAGCCTCTACATCAACATCATCTCTCTTTCTCTTCTGCCCTCGAGCTTGCTTTTTCGGCTTGGTGGGCTTCGTGCGCCCGCTGATCATAGGCGCCATCCTTCTCCAGTGTTGGCTGCCAAACCCAAGCCGCCTACACTCGGCGTGGTGTGGAAGCGTGTGCGCTCGCAGAGACGGCGGATTGTGAAGCAGAAATCGATTGGAAGAGAGAAAGTTATGTCCGAAAAATCCGCCATCTCAATTTAAGTTTGGGCTAGCGCAAACCCTTGACAGTTGAGCTCTCGCCTCGAGTGCGACTTCGGGAAGCACTTGCAGAACAACACAATCCTAGGACGACGAATCTCACGAACACAAAATGACCGAGGCGAAAGGCTCTGAGCCGGAGAAGAGCTTGAAAGAGCTTGAGAAGCAGCAGGAGTTGGAAGATGCTGCCTTCCTCGCCAACCTGGAGAAGGACTCGAAGGAGTTTGACAAAGTACGTTGGCGAAGACCACTACATAGTTGCTAGTACAATCGCGCTGGTGCGCTTTTGGTATGGACGTGTTTGGCTTGGTGTACTGACTTTTGGAAGGACTCGGAGATTGATCGCATCATGAAGGCTTTCCGTGCCAACGCATACGATGTACTCGACCTGCAGCCAGGTGTGCCGGATGAGGATATCAAGAAGACTTACAGGAAAAAGTCCCTTCTGATACATCCTGACAAGACCAAAAACCCCTATGCGCAAGACGCCTTCGACCGACTAGCCAAAGCTTACCAAGCACTACTCGATGAAAAGGAACGCGGGAAGCTCGACGAAGCGATTGCGGATGCGCGCATGCTTCTGATTCGTGAGAAAAAGCTCACCGTCGACAGCGAGGAGGTGAAAGACCCTGACATCGATTTCATGAAGGCGTGGAAGGACAAAGTGAAGTGGGTCCTGGCAGACAACGAGCTCCGTCGCCAACGACAATTGAAGGCACAGATGCAGGAAGAGGGGCGTCAAAAGAAGCAGGAAGAAGCAGAAATGGCAGAACGCAAGCGCAAGCGCGAGCACGAACAAGATTGGGAGAAGACGAGAGATCAGCGCATTGGAAGCTGGCGCGAATTCACACAGAAGAAGAATAGCGAGAAGGCGGGGAAAAAGAAGAAAATGAAGACGCTTGGATGAGAGACTACTGCGTCGTGGGATGGTTCAGCATGACTGATGAGACGAGTATCATGAGCTTTAGCGTGGCGTTTGGCGCAAGCAAGGGAGCCAAGTGCTCTTGCTGCAGGAAAATGTGACTTGTTTGCTTTGCGGCGCTCTTTCGCTCGGTGCGTTGCTGCGGCTGCGGCTTGGCGTCTTCTTAAGAGAAGTGTTGAAGGACTCTCCGTTCGCGACTGCTGTTAACATCACTGTGACGGAAAGGCCGACGGATTGCGAGAGTCGAGCACGTACGTGACTCGTTCCGCTCCCAACCACTCGAAAATCTACAGGGCAACTAGGATGCATCATGTTGGCACAGGCAGATGTCGTTGACTTCCAAAAAGGCACCGGCCATATGCGCGCCAGGCGCAGGGATGACTCCGACATGGTTGTGTACCCCTTCCATGAGGCAGCGGATCAAATGTTGTTTGATAGAGACTCGACTGAGTCTTCCGATACAAACGACGGCGAAACCGACAACGACGATTGGACGGCTCTCGGCCTCGAGGTAATGCGGCAGACCTCACTGTCCGCTCACAACGCTCTGCACCAAGATCACCGTAAGGTGCCCGTTCCATCTACTGGAAGCTACGCCACTCGGGCCGGCACTCGAGGCGGAAAGAATAGATCGGAGACGAGCTCATCCATCTCCCCTCCAAAGAACGTCCAAGCGTGGCGAGTGCAGCGCTCTGAGGGTCAAAAGGAGGCAAGACCCACACATCTTGAGATAGCGTTTGGCATCAAAAGACGTACCCAAGAGCCGACCAGCAATCGCCCAGCGTCCTCGAGCCGAATAGCACAGATGACTGCGGGGTTCGAAAGTGGGCGTGCGCAGCCCTCTCCTACTGGCGCAGATAGTGCGCTCTCTTTAGGTGCTGCTGGAACCATCCCAATGGATATTGGCACCGACGTGGATGTCACAAGCCGTGAAAACTCGCGACTCAGTCAAGCGCGAGAGATTGACCAAGAGATCGAAGCTGTCACTATATTTAAGAATCCAGTCGAGCTTTCGACGAATTGGCCTTACATCAGTGAGCCAAATGTGACCGGTATGCACTGTCTCTCAGCCGCGCCAGCAGAGACAAGACTGTCTTATCAGAAGGAAGCACTCCGAGGATACTACAGCGGGAACACATTTGAGTGCGTCTTTCATTCTCCATTGATCAAGGTACGAACGTGATCGTCATGAAACAGTGCTCAGCTTACGGCTTGCAGTTCCTACGCCAGATGCCTAGCGAGTATCTCAAATGTCTCAAGCCAGGATCCGTGCGACTGTCGAGCAAGCTAAGCCACATGGGATTTGTGTATCGAGCACTACAGGATTTCAACACACGCAACGCAGATGGACTTGGCCCCGATGTAGCGCTTGTTCCAATCGCTGTCGAGGGAGAAGCAGACGATGTCTGGATCAGCTGGAACAACATCGATGACTTCGATGGCATACGTGGCGGCTGGGCTGCAGGTCAAGGCAAGGCAGCCAAGAGAAGGAGACATCCTGCCCGCACAAATCACGAATGTGACGACGATGAGCTCCATACGTAGCTGATGGCAGGCATCAGGGAGCATTTGGTATTCTTGGTGAGGTCGGCAGCAGTGCTCGATTCAAGGCCACGATCGAGCAGTTGGTATGTCGTGTTAATGTCTGCATTCTGCACCACTCATGCGGTTACAGTCGGGTAGCTGATGCGTACCATTACATGCACCTTCTCGTGGCTTGCAGCGGGTCCGCATGCTCTCGCGAAGCCTCACCAGACGACCGATTTCGGTCCTCCGACATCGCCCGACCTTGAACAATCTCCGTGCCACGTCCCTTGCAACAAGGCTTCGCAGCAACTGCCACTTCACCGAGCAAACACACTTTCGGCATCGACATGACGGGCTTTTTGGATCTTCCTGCTGAGCTGCGCAACCGCATAAACGAACTTGTAATCGCCCACAATCAAGTCATCGCTCTTTCTAAAACCGTTGGCCAAGCCGATTCTCCTTATCGACAGAATGGCCCCGCCGCGTACCAGGACCATGAAGCAATTCTACCACGACTTCCAAACTTGGCTGCAGTGAACCGACAAGTCCGCACAGAGGCTCTTGCAATCTTCTATGGCAGCAACACCTTCACCTCGTGAGTAGTCGTGAGAGACGTTGGACATCAACCAAAGCTGACCCACAAATCAGCCACACCGTCACTTGCACTCACCTCTTCCTGAAAAGTCTGGACAAGCAATCCCTCACTCTACTGCGTGATGTGCGCTGCACAACATACCAGATCAGCGCTGTCCAGCAAATCCTCATTCCCAAGCTCACGAAACTGGTCGAGCTTTATGGCAGAGGACATTTGAGCGCTCATGCGGCCAAAGTCCCGCTGCGGACGAAGCGCGTTGGAACTGGAGGCAGCGATGACAATTTTGAGGTCAGCTGGGTGAGTTTGGCAGAGCTGGGGATTTGGGAGAGAGATCCGAGGGACATTGATATGGTGAGGAAGAGGACGCTTTTGAGTGGGTATTAGTCTTGGCACGGCGCTGAGGGATTGTTGTCGTTGAACTCGAACGGCTCTTCACTTTAATACTCCTCGGTCATGGCTTCTCACGCGTAGCTGAAGTGTCACATGGCATGAATTGTAAGAGAGTAGTACCATGCACGCCTTGCATAAGAGTCTACTCAGTCTTCTAACCCGGCAGTCCCATTCCTTTGCACTTCATAAGCTCTCTCCGACAATGGCCAGATGAAGTTTACTGTCTAATTCTCTTCATCCTCCCAGAAAACTAAACATCTCATCTCCACGCTCTCCCTCTCCGGTCCATGGTCCTGATCGGTTACAAACGCACAATGCGGAACTCTTCTCGCCCTCGCCCTCTCCACTTTCCTTCCATTCTCCACAACTTTTCTCGTGTCAGAAGAGTCATAGATCTTCAGCATCAGCACTTCCTCTGGCGTTAATTTCGAAGCGTAGTACCAATGATGTTCCGGGTTCGCAGTTACTGCCCACGTAAGAAACTGGTTCGAGGTATTGAGCTTCGATAGAAGCGAGGATTGTGCAATGTGGAGCGTCACTTCGTGGAGGTCGGTGGTGTCGGACACTGTGCGGGCGTCACAAACGCAGAGGGCCTCGCGGGTGATGGGGCGTGAGATGGGACGCCTGTGTTGGATTGTAAGCTTACGAAGGATCGCTGAGACTAGTCATAGGGGAGGAATAGATTTGTTACCAAACGTTGATGATTGCCCAGCGAGATTTGCTGAGGCGTTCTGCCTGGTCGTGCAGTTCTTCTCGAAGAAGTGCCTCCGCACCATTGTAGGACTGGTCGATGTGGCAGTATCGATTGGTAGCATAACTTGGCAATGGGACGTAGTCTTTGTCATCGAGACTTTTTGTGACTTCTTGTGCTTTCTCCCAGCTGTGTCTTCGTGCGAGATGTGAGATGACGTGAACGTACGTGGCGCCAGTTCTAACTTGCTGTCAGTCGTGGATCCCGCAGATGTCGTTCGAGAAGTCCGAACAATGGGTAGCTCACACTCTCTTCAGAAGTTCGGCAACCTCTGGATAGGCTAGCTCTCGTATCTCCTGCTCATCCTGCCATTCTTTCTCTGAGCAGACATGCTTCTCTACTTGGAAACCCTGTTCGTCGAGACTGAAGTCTTCACCAGCAGTGCGCATATCTGTCACGCTTACGGGATGGACATCGTACTTTTGCCGATAGTTCGCTGCCGTTCCTGGGTATATGAACTTGGTGCCTCCTTTTTCAGGAGTCAAATAATAGTTCAGTGTCGTTTTCACCGTCGTGGGGGACGTGGTTGTTACTGTTGAATGAGACATTGTTGAGCAAATGTTTTGATCATGGGCTGCTGATGAGTTTAGTATATTATATAAATGGCCGTGCGGGGCTTCATGTACTCGCCACCGCATATCGGCAAATACTACCCCTGCTTGCAGATCGAGGACACGCATTTACGTGAGATGACTATGACGGCGTTGAATTGGGTCTGCCTTGTAGCTCGACGGATCAGCAAGTACCAACGGATAAATTGTCAGAGTGGGGGAAGGGAGCCCTCGCGATGGATATATGAGCGAGACTGCTACTGAGTAGTGCTGCTGTATTCCTGAGATCTCACAAGGGCCGCATATTTCATTCACTGGCAAATATAGATCGCGTTTTGAAATTAGAAACGCAGATCTCTGAAGCGATACTAGACGTACAACCCCAAGCATTGCTCAGAACTCAGCGAGAGAAATCATGGCCGAGATCAAAGGAGATCGGTCGGCTTGCAATGCAGTGTCCCTCGAACATACAGATTGTTAGTTTGGCCAAGGTAAAGAAATTCGAGCCAGCCTTGTTGTGAAAATTCTACGATGCTTCGGTGATCATTTCGAGCCTTCGCTAAGACCTGGATCGCATCGATGATCTATCATTCGCATGCGGATCTTACGCTAGGGTGCAGCAACAAAGAGCGGTATTAAAGCCAACTGTCTGATATTTGGCGCTGGTGACTGTACAGCTAGTTACTCTCGGCCCATAAATGTGCAGCGCATTCAAACCTTTGATGCAGTCATCAAGCATGGCGGCCGCATTGAGCCTGTCAGCTCAAACGACTAAGTAGCAACATGCCATTTTATAGCTTGAGAGCACAGATTTCGGCTGTTGAATCTGGTCCTCCAAATGTACTCATTCCACCACCGTTGGTCTGCGCACGCAACTCAGTGCATACCAGGAGACAGCTTGTGCGGTTGGTGGCGTCCAGAGTAATCGTATGGAGGCTCACATCGAGCACTGCAATGCAGGTAGAGCCTGAAGATTCGAAATAATGCTACTGGACCGCAGCATCTCACCCGATGCCGCCGACGAACATCATGTCAACCAGAGCTGTGATGTTGAGAAAGTTGGGTAAGCTCTGCCACTACTGTACGCCAATGTCACCACCCCCGCTGACGTATGCTGTATACAGACCGCGGATTCTCCAGGCGTGCATGTGCCCAGATTCTTGCTCATTCATTAGTAGTATCATACCACCAATCTGCGACTAACGGTTGTTCAATCTTCTGCCACTATTTTGACTTCTCACTGACTCCAATCGCCTGCCTTCGTTGAATATCGATCATGAATAAATGGAAGAAGCGTCTGTCCAGCGCAATAGACCAGGGCCGAGCTGGTATGTGACATGATGGCTATTCAATAGTGCTCGTGAGTACTGATCAGAATCCAGCATTGAACAAATCTGGCCCTCAGGGCTCGGCTACATCCCAAAACTATCCTGCGCAACAGCAGCCAATCCAAGACACTGTTTCGCCCAACGCGCCACAAGGACAAGCTGGCACTCCATCTCAAAGCCCAGATCAGCCAGTGCATGCGAATCCAGGCTCTGGGCCCATCATTCCCAAGCCTAAACGTGAGCCCGAGATTCTAGGCTTGGTTGGAGATTCAAGTCTCAATCGCGACAGTGGAGGCTCTGTGCGGTTTGGCAACCGTCTCTTATGGACTTATCGAGATACGCAGCTTTGCAATTCTGATGGAAGCGTCAATATGCTTCCTATCATAACGAGCACAGCTTCGTGGTCGGACTATGATTCTGATGGGAGGCCAGCAATAGAGCGTGGTAGAGATCCGCTCAACTCAGTTGTTCTCCGACAGTACGGGAAGAACAGTCATGACGAGAGCTTCTTCCCGTCGCCTGGTAAACATCTTTGCCATTCGCCGGCAGGAAACAGGGACGATGGGACACGAATCGCGCTGTGGCCCAACCAGCCACCTCTCGTGACATCCGAAACCAATGACGGCCAGATCACAGCATATACTTGGGTACCACAAGCTCACATCAACCAGAATCTTGGTGTCGAGACGGAGAATCCTTCCACTATACTCTACAAGACCGAGTATCACCCTTCTCACTTCCACGGCCGGGATAGTCTCCCCAAGACCAAGATCGTAGCGGAGCAATTCTGGAAGCAAGGTGAAATCGCGTATGGTGCGTACGGCACGCTCGTTCATGGCGGATATGCCTGGATCTGGGGTCAATGGGACCACAAGACTGCGCTCGCTCGTGTCCGACCTCATGAGGTCGAACATCGCGGTGCATATGAGTACTGGGTTCACGGCCAGTGGACGCGGGACATGCCAAAGCTTGGGCAGGATGGGATCGAGATTCCAAATGCGAACGCTGGCGGCCAAGGCACGTACTATTTCAACAGGCATTGGAACACTTATACTTGGATCGGAGGCGATATTTTTCCTGGAGCAGAGACGTATGTTTGTACTGCGCACGAGCCGCAAGGGCCGTGGACACAGCCGGTGCAGATCTACACAGGTAATAGTATATCAATTCTCGTCAGTCATAGAGTCAATACTGACCTGCGAGCAGGTCCTCGTGGCAACCATGCTCTGGGAGCGTACTCTGTCCAAGCCCATCCGGACATGGTTCCAAGAAACTCGACAAAGAATGAAATGTACATTACGTACACGAAGAATGACGAGGCGCAGAAGGGGGAGATTGCTGGGTATACTACGCCATTGGTGTACGTTGAGTTCGAATGAAGGCAGATGTAAATTTGTGGAGGGGAAGCAGCCTGTCTTTGCAAACAAGCGGTTGTCTAGGATGATGTGAGCGTACAGAGAGACAGATTCTGCACGAAAAACCTTTTTGATGATTCTGTTCAAAGATTGAATAAGACCTGTAAGACGAGTATCATTATGTCGGGAAGGAGACTGCCGTAAGTAATGGCATATGCCAAGACTTTCAGCTTACACGCGGCCGAGGCGGGCAGGGTCCAAGGTCTCGTGCTTGCGAGTCCGGCCAGATGATCAGTCTCGGACATCACGTACACCTCGAGAGACAATAGTCCGAAATTTGGCCAGCTTAGAACTGTGACTACTACGCTCACTGCGCAACTTCACGGCGACCACTCGTCGCGCAGCGCTGCGGGATCAGCGCCACATACAGTCGTCATCGAAAGCAAACATCCAGCCCCCGCAACCAGCAACACATCTCCAAATATGGGACGTGAACAGGACAGCGACGTCCCTCAACCCGGGCCCGCGACTCTTTCCTCCCATGCCGGACCAGATGAATGGCTCGAGCAGGCGAAGCTGTGCCGCTACCTGCCTGAAGCTGATATGAAACGCCTTTGCGAGATTGTCAAAGAATGTCTCATGGAAGAGTCCAACATCCAGCCAGTCGAGGCGCCCGTCACAGTATGTGGCGATATTCACGGCCAATTCTATGATCTACTGGAACTGTTCAATGTAGCGGGTGGGATGCCGGGTGAGGTGGACCAACGCGCGGCAGAGAAAGCTGCGGCTGAAAGAGAGGCGACGAAGAAAGGAAAGAGGAGTAGCATGTCCTCTGGGACGACTGCTATCAGTGCTGCCGATATCGAGCCCCCAACACAAATCACAGACCCAAAGGTGAAGAGGAAGATGAAGAGGAGATTCCAAAGAGATAGTGCTTACACATCTGCGGCAAGTGAGGATGGAAGTCAAACGGGCGAGGAAGGTGAGGAAGAGAGAGGACGAGTACGGAGTCGAAGCATGGGTGAGGCTGTCGAAGATGGAGAGGATGTCGATGACGACGTCTCAGACGACTCCGGATTGGGCGTCAGGAGTCCTGGGCCCAGTCGGAGCAAGAGCACGACCAAGAAAGCCGACCACGCGAACGGAATGCAGAATTTCATTTTCCTCGGAGATTTCGTGGACCGAGGATACTTTTCCCTAGAGACGTTCACGTTGCTGATGTGTTTGAAGGCAAAGTGAGTACTTTTCCTGCTCAATCATTCAGAGGCAGTGTGCTGACAGCATGATCAGATACCCAGACAAAGTCACCCTGGTCCGAGGAAATCACGAATCACGACAGATTACCCAAGTGTACGGTTTCTATGAAGAGTGTCAACAGAAGTACGGCAACGCAAGTGTCTGGAAATCTTGCTGTCAGGTATTTGACTTCTTGGCTCTGGCAGCCATAATCGACGGCAAAGTGCTTTGCGTACATGGAGGTCTGTCACCTGAGATCCGAACCCTCGATCAGATCCGTGTCGTCGCGCGGGCACAAGAAATTCCCCACGAAGGTGCTTTCTGTGATCTTGTTTGGTCAGATCCCGAGGAAGTCGACACTTGGGCTGTTTCACCTAGAGGTGCTGGGTGGCTGTTCGGAGACAAGGTCTCCAGCGAGGTGAGCATATACTTGGCATCTCTGTCATGCTCCCCGTTGCTAACATAATCGTCAGTTCAACCACGTCAACGGCCTGTCATTGATCGCCCGTGCTCACCAACTTGTCAACGAAGGTTACAAATATCATTTTGCCTCCCAAGACGTGGTGACCGTCTGGTCTGCGCCGAACTATTGCTACAGGTGTGGTAACGTGGCCTCCATCATGACTCTTGGGGAGGATCTGGAGCCGGACTTCAAGATTTTCAGTGCCGTGCCCGATCATCGAAGAGCCGTACCTGCCGGCCGGCAGGGTAGAGGGGAGTATTTCTTGTAACCCAGCATGACCATGATGAGATATGAGAATGGGAAACACATGAAGGTGGTATTAGTGCTTCTGAATGATACCTAAATTTATGCAGACGGAACTCGACCTGAGGATGGAAGGTCGGGCGAGGAAGGCACGCAAGGCATAGTGGCGTTCTTATGCTTGCTAGAAGGGAGCTGTACAATACGCGTGTACGAACTTTGTTGGCATGATACCCTGACAATATATCTACACAGGATGAGAACAACGACAATTACATATGCGGAGTTGAGACTTTCGCCCAATTCGCAGCATAACTGTTTCCGCCCCCTAGCCACATTGACACTCTTCCGGCTTGCGGTGCAATGCGCGAAGTGAAGCCAATGGTAATACGTCACTGGCAAACACCCAGTCGCAGCAGTTGGAGGCCACGCTTCACTTTGCAACGCACGAGGCGATCGCTTGCTTGGCGGTGTCACTTGCTCCTGGCCTCCAGCTGTATCTGAAACACGTACACCGAAGACAACATAGCAGTGCTTTGCACTTTCCGCTCGCGACAAAAACATAGGCTTGGCCCATTGCAGGCCGCAAGCTCTCAAGATGGCCACATCAGCACACGGGAACGATCTTACAGGTGAAGGGGCCTCGGGTCAGTTGTCACAGATCGGCCAGCCAACTGCTCATTTCGCCTCAGTATTTCGAGTGAAGCGCAAGACCTCATCAGGGACAGCAGAGCCGACAGTGCCATTCAAGCTATTAGCGCAATCATCCTCGAACGAAGACCCCATGACAACAGACCCGGCATCACCGCTGCCGGGCGACTTGACGGCAATGGCAAGCAAAGAACATCCATCACGGCCGTCAGGTCAATCGCCCTTCCTTACACTGCCGCCTGAACTGCGCAATCGAATTTACGAAGAAGCTTTCAATGCGACAGTATTTCGCAGTCAAGTTTGCAGGCGTCTCACCGCCGCTCAGGGACATCATGGCATCGTGTTCGCTTGCAAGCAAACCTACTCCGAAGCGATTGGACTGTACTACAGCTGTAACACATTCAATTTCTCCGGGGAAACGGACGCCTTCTGGCTGATCCAACTTTGCATCGAGTGGCTCGGTGGCATGAAGAGACAGCATCGCGCCATGATCGAACGCATCGAGCTGGACACGCTTTCCCTCGATATTGTAAGGGAACGATATCTGCGCGATGGTCGTTCGTGGACTCGCGAACAGTGTCTTTCGAGAAGATTCGCAAAGACTGCCTTCCGCATGGTGGAGACCGTGCATCGTCATTTCGCCCTTCGGATTGGGGTGGTTACCGCTTCAATCACGAGGCCTCCCAGCTCTGCAATTCTAGACCATCACAACGTTGTCTACACCCAAGCTCCCATCCAAGACCTCGAGGACCATTGGAAGGAGGTCGACCAGCGGGAGGGTGAGTCGTTCACATGAAGGTTTATTAATCCGACACAGCAGAGAAGCGGGCCAAGTTGCGACACGCGAACTGAATTTTTTGTTACCCACAGGAGGCAGCGAAAGGTGTCCACATACATCGATCACATTAGGCATTGACGCGCGATGAGAGTAAAGGACGTCGTTTGAATGGGGGAGCGAGATTTTACAATTCAATCCAGCAGCTGGACTAGATGCATTAAAGTCGCCAAAAGCCATATTGGCTTGCGCAGCCCTGTACAAGTCGAGCGAGGACAGTGGGGCTATCCGAGACTCGACAGGTACAAGGAGAAGACGAAAATGCGCTTTGTACGTAATCCTAGAGTCAATCATGTCAATGTTCTGGGCTGCCCTGGAACTTGTATGCTTCGTTCAATGCTCCAATTTTTGGTCATCAGTCGTATTCAGCATTACTCATCATCTTCGTGGAGATGGTCTTCTACAGCTTCATCCCGTTTCATGGCTGGTTTCCTCTCCAAGCCAAGCTTTTGCCAGCAAGTCGTCTAGATGAAATCCCCATCTCCAAAGCCCCCAAATGGATTTGGCGGTCTCCCACCCATACCAGCGCCGCGAGGATGTCCCATTCTGGGACCAAAAGGATCGTCATACCTCGCACCAGGCGGAGCCTGACCTCCACGACCACCTCGCTGGCCTTGACCAGCGAATAAAGGATCATCGAACGTAGGATGCATCCCTCCGCCACCAAAGCCTCCGCCCAAACCCGGACCTACACCACCGCGCATTGGATCATTCGGGCCCAGCCCTTGAGGATACAGATCTCGATCACCATATCTCCCCAAACCTCCGCCAGGCGGTACCATACCTCTCGGAGGTCGGTTCACCTCATACTCATCCTCGAACCCAGGCATCGGATCTGGCAGAGGTCCTCTCCTTGGCGGTTGCACGAGAGGGTCTTGCAAAGGATACGGCCGAGCAGGAGGATCCCGTTCTTCCCTAAGAGGGTCATATTGCGGGTCATCTCGCTCGCGCCCCGAAGCTGGCTGCCTCCTACTCCCTTCCGCCGCTTGTTCTTGTGTCTCCTCGTAACCTTCTTTCTGCACGCCTGGAATCAATTTCTGAATCAACTTCACCCGCATCAGCGACCCGAAGTCACTCACTCGTCCAACATTGATAAAGCTCGCGATAATTGCTTCTTGTTTCGATGCTTCGTCTTGCTCGGACGTGAATTCGAGTGGGAGATTGCCCGCGCTGATCCATTCTTCTACTTTCAACTCGATGGTGTGTGTCCTATCATCGCCCATGCCCATTCCCATGATGATCGCTTTGTTGCCCATCCGGGAGACTTTGACGAGATATTCCATGCTGCTCTGGCTATGCTTGTAGCGGAAGGCGTAGCTGCCGCTTGATGCATTCCATTCTGTGGGGAGAGGTTGGGGAGAGTCATTGTCGGATGTGGCCTCTATGCGGTGGTCTTCCCCGAGTCCCACGAGTCGAAACCCGATGGCAAGCATGGAGGCGTGAGCGGCAAGAGCGATGGCATCGTATGCGTGTCGGAATTGTGGTGATGCATCTGGAGAGAATGAGGCAAGGATGAGTTTCGAGATTGTGCCGCCGGACAGCGCATTGATTGGCGAAGTATCGGCCATGGTCCTGTCCTTGTTTGCGATTGAGTTTGTGGTTGTGAAAGCGTTCTAGAAGTGGGAGATGGATTTATGTCTGTTCAGCTGCACGTATGCACGTCACCACGCCTCTGCCTGACGGAGCTAGGGTGTGCTTGGCATTTGTGGCGGTGCGGTGTTGTTGGCGGCCCTCCGCAACTCCACCTCACCTCCCTTTCCTACCGCAACTTTCTGGTCAATATTGAGAACCTGCTCAGTATGTTCTACAGTGCTAGTTCTTCTTGTGATCGTGTGCAGATGCCGACAGATGTGCCGCAGCACATGTTCCTCCCATTACCATACCCATTCCCATACCACGATGGCACGTGATACTTCGAGTTGAACTATTGTGTCGATGATGCGCACGACTCTTAGTGAGCTTCTGGGAACGTATCTAATGCCACTAGAGTCGCCTGGTGAAACTCGCCATTTTTCGTAGTCACCAGATGACCCAACCATGGTTCGCAGCACGTGGTCGCTTACCTTGACCACATGACAGTCCCAGGCATGAGCAATAAATAATCTAGCAGCTCTGTACGCGCACTTCTCCGCACTGACAATCATAATGGCAGACTCAGGACTACTGTTAACGATGCAAAAGCTCAGAGAACAAGACAATGCAATTCTCCGCCCAACCATCTCGAACCCAGAAGAACATGCAATTTGCCGCCGGCGCCTTCTTAAGCAAGAGTACCTTGACGCATGTGCATATGAACAAGCAGAAGAAGATGTGAACCTCCGCCGAAACATCCTCCTCCTCCCACAAGAACTTAAAGACATAATTCTCGAACACCTCTTCGCCATGGACCCTCACGCCCAACCCCAAATTCACATCAACAACACCTTCCAACTCCCACTCGCCCTCCGCCTCTGCCGTCGAACCCGCAAAAAGCACCTGAAACTCTACCTCACCCTCACAAAATTCATTCTCTCCGGATCCAAATTCTCCTCCACAGCCTTCTTCGAAGAATTCCACCGTCTCCCCTTCGAATGGACTTGGGGCTACAATCACATCTTCAACGAAGACGAGTGCGAGTTCGAAATCTCTCGCAGTCTAGCACGAGGACCGAGCCGCTATCGCTGTGAAGTGCGTCTTAAAGTCATGGACATCGTATGCATGAGTGAACAGTGGTGCGAGAATTATGTCGAGGTAAAGAAGTGGCATGAGAAATGTGTGGAGAGGTATAAGCGGAGGGATCAGCACAGATCTGAGGAGTGTCCGGCAATTCTTGGGATGGAGCCGCTGGAATTCATGTTGGGCTTGAGTATCGCATTGTGCTTCGCTTTCATGATGACGATGATTGGAGAGGGCTGGCGGGGAATATGTGTGTCAGCTTAGCGGGGAGTAATTGGACTGCTTCAAGTGCTGAAAGACTTTGAATGTGGAGATTGGTGCAGTGGGAATTCCTCGCCAAGACATTGATTGATATTGATACATACATGTATCGCTCCTGTGCAGATCGGTCCAGCCTGTGCATAATCGAGATATTTACGTAGTGAAGCAGCAACCTTGCACAACAACAACTGAGCCAGCTTTGACCAACACTCCACGACATCTGAGTTCCACCAGTGCATGATGCGACTATTCCATCATCGTTCCGCTTTCTCGGAACACATCCAGTTCATGCTTGATCCATATCGTCATTTCGCGGAGCCACTCTGCGAGGGATGAGTTGTGACCTGCGCAGCGTGGGCCGGGGTCTGCATTCGAGAACATTGAGTCATTCCATACGTCTCCAAAAGATTGATGGGATCCGAAGACGGCCCTGCTGAGCGTTGTGTCACGGCCATACCATCTTCGAACTCGCTCGCAAGAGGAGTGTGCGTCTCGTAAGGATCGCCATTGTCCGCAGAGTGTTGAAGATCCACATCAGGACCCTCTTTTCTGTCCATCATGCTGGCTAGACTTTGTGGTGTAGCTGATTGTTCGTGTTGCTCAGGTTCATTCGTCGTATGATCGAGCGTATACTCCAAGTCTGGGACGTCGTCTACTGGGCTCAGCTTTGGAACAGCTTGCTCATCGGCGACATCCTCTGGGCCTTCCACAGCGACATCATCTTCACCGCACACACTCCGGAAAGTGTCCTGTGGTAAAGTTGATCTTGTAGGCTCTTCGCGCGGCGCTGGTGCACGAATGAGTGGATACTCCAGGTACGGCTTCTCAATGGCCAATGTAGACGCATTTTGAGAAGAATTCCTACCGAACAATGCGCGAACCACAGCCGTGTATGTTATCGGAGCATGTGAGCCTAGTTCAATTTTCACACGGTCCTCGACGTACTGCGGCAGGGGAAATGCCACTTCCGGCTCGGCATGATTCGTACCATGACAAGTCGTCGCTGGGGTAGCATCTTCGTTCTCCAGTGTAGCGCTCGTGTTTACAGTGGCAAGTGAAGAACGACGCGATTCCCCAGGATTGTCGTTTGCCGCAGTGCCAGATTCATCCGCATCTGGCAAATCACTCTGAGTCATCGCCGTCAGCAATGTCTGACGCTCGCCTGCAATGGCAAAGCTGTCCTCGCCCGAGATCATGCCCGGCAAATCAGGCATTAATTCGTCGACAGCCAACTCAGGCCTACTCTCCACATCACTTTCAGAGTCGCTGCTGATTGTAATCGGCTCGGGTGGCTTTACAGCCATTATTGCCTGAAAAAGGTCAGGACGTGCACTCGTGCATCTCTCGAGAATCCCAAGGAGCCGTAGCCATTTGCTCCTACATCAACGCAGACGAATACAATGGTTTTTATATGGCGGGTTAACACATTCCGGTTTGTACTTACCATGTCCGCAAGCTCGTTGATTTCCCTGTTGTCCTTGGCACTAAACGCGGATTTCTTTACTGCTTTGGACTTTGCTTTGACCTTCTGCTGGGTTCTCTTCTTCTCGATGCGTGATGAAGGCTCACCGCCGAGTGACTTGAGCTTCTTCCTTGCCTTGCGCTTTACAGCTGATGGCTGGACAATCTCGCCGTCTTCCTCGTTTGCCTCCTCCTCGTTGCTGCTTGGCGGTTCACGCTTCTTGAAATTTGCCAAAGCAGTTGAGTCTTCCTGGTTAGCTTGCGTGAACACCGGTCGATTCCGATATCCAGGTATCGCGTGGTCTTGAGGATGATGTTTCTTAGAATAATTGACGAGCTTCTTCGCCGCCCTTCGGACTGAGTGGCGAGATGCCTTTGGGTCCGGCTTGCGAGGTTTAATCATAACTCGCCGAAGCTTGCTCCCTGGTTCTGCTTCATCTTGCGAATTCTCCAAAAGTTCGTCATGAGATGATTTCACACTGAGTTCTTCATCACTGTTGACAATTGCTGATTCGGAGTCCTCTGCATCGGACATCGCAAGGGAAGCCGACTTTGACTGCCTGCGGGTGGCAGCACTATTGGGCCGCGTTATTCTGTCCATTGGATGGAACTTCATGTCCTGTGGGGGGTCAGCGTGTCGGCTCGAAGAACCTTCGAGGTGGCACTCACATATGAGACGGCTTTTCCAAGACCTCGCGAAGCTCGAGTCGCGTGCTTCGTCGACGATGGACTGGCGATGTTACTGCCACTATCATTTGTAGGCTCTACAGTATATTCGACATCATCGCGAATGAGATGTTTGTCTGGATTGAGGCCCCTTAGAGGGCCCAGCAGCGTTGGTGACGGCGGTTCCGGCGAGACTTCTATCCTTTCTTCTGTTGGCTTGGTTCGTTTCCTGCCCGCCATGGCGGCTCTTGTAGGGATGTGTGCTCGTCTAGTGTGACTGACCACTGTGTTGTCTTGAAAGTGTATGCCGCTGATGATGGAGGTCAGCTTTCTAGGCGGCAGACACGCTCTTGCCACGAACGCGATTGTGGAAAGAGCGCCATGAATAGCTACGCGAACACTTCACTTCACGCATTCACCAAGGAAAGTAACGTATCAGTATCTGCTTCACTGTCACCGTCACCGTACGTCTCTCAATCGCTGGGCACTCGGCATTACAAGCGCGCCTTGTGCTACGGGACTGTGGCAGCAATGGTGCCTCTCGGTGTCAGGGAAAAAGGCTTCCTCTAGAGGACAACTGCATCCTGCCCCTACGCCTTCTGTGTGTCACTGTGCGATGGCAACGTGTCAAATCTGTTCAGCGCTTGGTCATTGGGTTCCCGAACAATGACTGGTGGACCTGAGAACACTCGGGCACGAAGTAATCCCTGCCCGGTATTTCCATGTGAGCGAATGCCACAGAGGCTCTTACAAATAGTGGTATCTCTTGGAGTGTTCATCTGAGCAAGATTGGAAGCCCATACAGAAAAGCATGGGTGGATGGACGCCATTCATTTGTGTGGCACCTGACAGAATCGACTCATGAACTTCCAGATTTCCATCACAACAACGCATTGTTTCAGCTTCTGCCGAAGATGTCCGGGAGGTGATTTGGTGTCTCGGTGAATGCACACTGTCGACGTGGCGATGAGAACGTCGTGCGGCGGAAAAACCATGGGCCTGCTGGTACAAGTTAAGGTGATACGCTTTGAGATTGGCTTCCCACCTTCGCATTGCGGCAAGCTTCATCCAACCTCACCTCCTCACTGTACAGTGCTCTCGCTATAAAGCTGTAGTGTGAAAGCTGTAGTGTGTAAAAGCCAGCGACAGAACGAAGCTTGTAGTTGGTACCTGCAGGTGGGTGGAAAGCTTGTCTCTTCGTTGCGTTGCATCATCCGTTGCTGGCTGCAGCTCGTCCAGCATCATTACCTCTACACTTCTACGACACTCTCACTACGCACCATATTCCATCCTCACCGAGTGATTCCTCCACCATGGCAGTCGGACCAAGCAAGCGCAACAAGCGCTTCATCCCACTCGGTACGCCACCTCCTCCCCACACACAACCAACGACTCACCCACAAACCTCCAGAAAACAACCCCGAAGTAATGACCACACTCCTCCACAATCTCGGCCTCTCCCCCTCCCTCTCCTTCCATGACGTCTTCTCAATCGACGATCCCGACCTTCTCGCCTTCGTCCCCCGCCCAGCGCACGCCCTCCTCCTCGTCTTCCCCGTCTCAGAAACCTACGAGAAATTCCGACACGAAGAAGACAGCTCCAAACCAACCTACACCGGCTACGGGACATCCGAGCCAGTAATCTGGTACAAACAAACGATCGGCAACGCCTGCGGCCTCATCGGCCTCCTCCACGGCGTCAGCAACGGGCCCGCACGCTCCTACATCCAACCGGGCAGCGCGCTGGAAGAGCT
>ANSM01002480.1:0-17633 GCA_000347735.1 Cercospora canescens BHU | reverse complement strand
GAGTCTCTAGTAGGGCTATAGAGCCCTAGTTACTATTATTATTATTAGTACTGCTACTGTCTAGACTAGTAGTACCGGCGGTATACTTACGAGCTATATTACGTATAGTATTATTACGTATATTACCTAGCTACAGCTCGTCGTACCTAGTAGGACTAACTATACTAGCCTAGTTAGCTAAGGTATAGTTAGTAAAGCGCGAAACATCCCTACTAGGGGAACGATCGCCAAGCCTACTATATATCTATAGAGGGCTTATAGAACGTATACGTAGCTCCGGCGTATTATAGGGCAGATTAGGGAAAAGGCGGCCGCCAAGGCGAGACGTAGTAGTAGACGCTAGAGGAGCAGTAGTAGCGACAGGCGTAGTGCCCTAGCAGGGCGATTGCGCTTCGCAGGCGCCTAGCCTACTGCCTACAGACGAACTGCGCGGACTAACAGGGCTAGACATAATAGATTAATAGCCCCAGGCAGCGTCTATATCTTCTTAAGAGACGCCTATAGGCGTCGTAGTATGGCCCTCCTAAGCAGTACTACTAGAACGAGTATTACGCGTATATATACTATACCTACTACGCGTAGTGTTTCTACTATAGGTACTATAGGTAGACCTTTTAGGAGGCATCGTTCTTATAGATCTTATAAAGAAGAGAAAGGAGAGCGCGAAGAGTATATAAGTAGCATATATAAAGGAAGCAAGAATACTATAATATGCGAGCAGAGCGAGCAAGGAAAAAGTATTAGTAGTATATATAAAAAGGCAGAAGTACAAAGCTTAATAGCAACGTATTATTGTCGCTAGCGGAACGCACGCGCCACTAGCTCGTTACTAGAGCAGAGCGCACAGTAACACACTACCTCCCCTATATAAACAGCGGAACGATAACGTACAGTAATAATACTAACCTTAGGGCGTGCCTACGTAATATCGTATACTATATAACTCGCGTGCATAAGGCGACCTATACATACAACCTATACTATACTATAATACAACTAGCCTACGAGCTAAGACAGCTCTATAGGAAAAGGGGGATAATTGTAAGAGCTAAGTAAAGCCTTGGGCCTAAGGCAGCCTATGTCTTGGCGGTACTAGTGCTGCCGCACTGCTAGGCATACGGTATACGCAGGCGAAACGCATACGACAAGATGAACTTCGGCAAGAATTAGTCTTATCTTCGGACGGCAGTCCAAGGTGGTCTATACGTTGCTACATTACCTTTATACCCTACCTTTAGCTCTATTTTAATAAGCGAACTCTATATACTAATACTCTAGAGCCTAAGGCTCTATATACTAGTATATAGCGTTTAGTAGCTAGACTTCTATAGTCTAGAATCGTTTAGTAAAGCTACTATAAAAAGTTAAGAATTAACCTCTTCTTCTTAGACAAGATAGCTTCTAGCTATAATAGCTTCTTTATATAGCTCTTCGAGGTAATAGAACTATATTAGGCGCTCGGAGGCGTAGGTATCTTGTTAGGTAGTAACATACCTACTAGTTACTATATTATATAGTAAAACGAGGCGTAATTAAGACTATAAAAACAAATTATCTAAAGAGTATATATTCTTCTATAGAAGAGAGCTATCTAAGGTTTTTATAGGCCTCTAGCTATACTAGAATAAGTAGCTACTACTTATTACTACTAAATTAGTTAGTAAAACAAAAATATAAGAGAGTAGTTACTAGTATTTACCTTTAGGTAATCCTCTAGTGCCTTTAGTAATAGTATAATATAGCCCGTACTATTAACTCTAGTACCTAATTAGCTATAGAACTTAACCTATATCTTCTAATTAGCCTTTATAGTATTATACTACTATAGACGATTAGAATTAAAGTATATAGTTAATTTATATAGAACTTTAGACGTACCTTATTCTTATACGTATTCTTAGTAAAGAATACTATCTACTATATAGTAGTTACTACTGCCTATACTATATTCTAAACTAGTAACTACGCCTATTTCTTTAGGCTACTATCCGTATATATTCTATAGTAATTATACTAGTTAATATTTACTTTAAGTAATACCTTAAATCTATATTCTTTCTATTTAAACTTGCCTGTAACTACTATAGGTTCTAACTAGTTCTATAAGGTAAATAGTAACTAGGTAGTAGTAAAGAATTTAGTAGTTTATAATAGTAGAACTAGAGTAACTAGTATAGGCGAAGGCGTAAATACCTAAGAATCTATTCTAAGAAGTCTAACTAGCTAACAAATTAGTAGTATAGGCGACACGCGACTATGCGCGAACGTAGCGTATATACTACGAGTATTACTATTCCGCTATTACTATATTATCGCAAATAATTAAGAAGATTTGATCTATAGCCTTAGCCGCCGCCACCTTATTAAACTAACTGCCTTGCAACCGAACACACGCGGTAATTTAATTCATTATCGTGGCTTACGCTAATTAAAGTCAGAAGGTGAATAATGGCCGTGCATTCCGCTACTGAATTACGATTACAAAACGCCTACCAAACAGGCCCTCAGTGCTTTAGTTGCCGCGCAATCTTTGGATGGTTCCTGTGCGCTGGCAGGTTGCCTACAAGCTCCAGCCAGCTTCATGAGTCGCCACAGGATGTGTTCGGATCCATGGGGAAACGGAACTTGACTTCTAAAAGTGAACAAGTTTCATCATCATCTGACTTTTGTTCATTAAGACGATCGGTTCCAATGCCGGCATGATTGCATTCGTCGACGAGTTGTCGTGCTGATACGCAGTCCATAGACAACTCTTGGTAGCAGGTGATCCCCTGATGCTTGTGACGCGAAGCTCCTAGGATACCCACTGTTCCTGATAGCCAATGCCGGGTGTCTGTGTGGAGCCTTGGTGCCTAGTTCAAGGTATAGAGTGGAATTCTAGCTCATGTCTTGTCACGTCAAGCATGTATCAGTAGCCAGCTTGCGCTCAAGACCGTCATTACAGCAGAAGGCCTTATCCGCCACACACTGACCTGAGAAAGCTTCTACCTCTATTGCTCTTGATATGTATTTTTCGTCATTCAGCATGCCGGAAGCTTGGCTGACAACAGTGAAATTATCCCTCTGTGTATTGCCATTCGCCCACTTGGCATCGGTTCAGTACGAACGCGATCGATACTGGTGGCACAAAGTCGCAGTGATAGTAAGAGTGCCCTCAATGACCCAAAAGCGCAGGGAGCCGTTTGTGCTGCAATCCATGTCATGGCGAGTCGCCGATCTGACTTCGAAAGGCTTAGTGTCGCAACATGCATGAAGACCGATTTCAGAGGGTTTCTTCCCAAACACCAGAGGTTTCATGTCTTTGACGATCAGCCAACCAATACAACACCTCTGCTAGTTTTCGTCACTCCGTTAGGCTTGATATATATTGGGGAGAACCAATATATGCGCGTACTTTGACACCTGTACGTCCCGATCGAAGACCGAATTTAAATGCGACCCAATCATAGACTCCAAGGACCAGGTTCTCAATCATACAGCATATGCCGAATCAGGAAGCTTTCACAAACCTTAACTCAGAATGACTTACCCCAAAATAAGTATGTTTGTAGAAAGATAGCCAATGTGCTCTGGAAATGTTGACAGCCACATACGACAGGGAGCGGTCAGACATCTGTTTGTTGCACCAGCCTTAAGATCTTTGACTTGGTAGCTGGGGTCCTGTTCACTTTCCTTGCCGCAGCTAGCGGGAGGCTGGACACAATCAAGCACAACTGCGCTGCAGTGCTTGACACCCATGCAAAGTCCCAACGCATCCACAAGAACGGCAAATATGGCATTGAAAAAGAATGCCGTGATGTGCCTGAATGACGTTGACGCACAATCCGTGGATGAAATCGCAAAAATATGCGGAGTTCAGTCCAATGATATCGAGGACTTGTACGCCCCAACGACTATCCAGGTGGCTACTCTTGCGGCGACCTCAAAGAACAGAGAGGGGTCAGAATTATGCGAGATTGAGCCGACTGTTCATCAGTATACTATCTCTTTAGGCTCATCGGTCGACCTCGACCAATTCTGCGAGGCGCTTAGCCAGGTAGTAGAAGGGAATGTTGTACTCCGGACTCGCGTTGTGGAGAGCGGCTATGGGTTGCTACAGGTCGTCTTACGCGGGCAGCATTACACGAAACGCTATGGCGACAACGGAACAAGTCCAGATCAGGTCTACCGGATGGAGCGCTCTCAAGATATGGGTCTAGGCAAGGCTCTCTTCCACTCTGCTCTCGTCGGCCAGCTTCTAGTCTTGAGCTTGCATCATGCAATATTTGATCAATGGACCTCGATGGCGATGATGGAAGACGTGGTGGAGATCATGCACGGTCGTCCTCCACATCTTCGTGCGCCATACAAAGCCTTTGTAGCACATTTTCTAGCAATAGATGAGGTCGAAGCCAAGAGATTCTGGTCCAGTCAATACCAGGATCCCGTTATTGCATGGCCTGCGGTCAGGCCAGGGTGCATACCGAACGCCTCATGCGTCTTTGAGAAGAGCGTCCAACTTGCCTCCGGTCGAACAAGTGCCATCTCGCCGTCACTAATGCCATCGTACATCGAAGCAGCCTGGGTGCTCACTGCCCAGTCATACAGCCAAGCAGCTGACGTACTATACGGTTTTGTATTCTCTGGACGAAGAATTGCTGATGATCAACTGACAACAACACTTGGACCAACGATTGCAACTATTCCGGTGCAGGCCACGATACCAACGACAGTCCGCGAACTTCTCAAAGAACGTACACAAGCGCGGAGAAAGTAACAAACCCATCCAGCCTTGCATTACGGCATTGAGAAGATTGGTGCAAGCAGCGAAGCTGCACGTGAGGCATGCAAATTCCAAACCATTCTGAACATTCGGGCGACGGAAGTGGACGTTGCCGATTCTGAAATGGGAAAATTCAATAGCATTGAATCGGTGCCAGCTCCATACGCCCTCGTGCTAGAGTGCGGTATGAGACATGGTGCAGTCAATGTTAGGGCAAGATCAGACCCTACAGCGATCTGCCGACGGCAGCTGGGGCGGATCGTGAACCAGTTTGAGCATCTCCTGCATCAATTGGTGAGATCTGACGGGCAAAAGAAGCTGAAGGACCTTTCCTGTGTCAACGACCATGACTCCCATGAAATTGGAGAGTGGAATGCATCAATTACAGACTTATCTTGCGAACGGTCGTTGCCTGATCTCTTCGCTCAACAAGTCCAAAACAGGCCGACGGCGCTTGCAGTGGACGCATGCGATGGCCGGGCAACGTTTAACGAGCTGGAGAAGATGTCAGCATTGCTTGCTCATGAACTTCAGCGCAAAGGAGTGACGTCGGAAGCGCCAGTGGTGTTACATTTCCGAAAGTTGATCTGGTCTGTGGTCGCGATCGTTGCGATCTTAAGGGCAGGTGGAGCCTGCGTTGCCGTTGATCCCTCACATCCCTCCGCTCACAAGAACAAGCTGATAGCCAAGACCAGGGCCAAAATTGTTCTGACTTCAACGGAACTCGCCATCGATTTGGAGGAACATCGACTTATTGACTTCGTCTTAGTCAATCAACCTTTGCTGTCGAAATTGGCGCAGGAACATGACTGCCCCCAACTGTTGACTGCTATATCACCCTCCCAGGCAGCATACATCATTTTCACTAGTGGCTCCACTGGCGAGGCAAAGGGCGTCGTATTGGAGCACAATTCCATCGCGTCGTCTCTTCTGGCATTCGGGTCTCGATTGGGAGTAAAGCCAGGTCTGAGGATCTTGCACTTCGCTTCTTTAGTATGGGACGTGAGCCTCATGGAGGTGATGGGATCGCTTATCCAAGGATGCTGCATATGTATACCATCAGAACATGACCGCGAATCTAACCTCGCTGGATTCTTAAATATTGCAAGAGCTGACGCAGCAATCCTGACACCAACGGTCATCAACACTTTGACGCCCGCACAGGTACCGAATCTGAGGATCTTGTGCTCTGGAGGTGAGCCAGTCCATCGCGAGGCGGCAGAAAGCTGGGGCACAAGCTTGCGTTTCTTCAACGGATGGGGATTGACCGAGACATCGCTTTGCAGCCTTGCCGCACAGCTCACACCAGATTCGCCATTTCCGAACAGCATCGGTGTGCCGGTAGGCTGCGCAGCGTGGATCGCCAACTCGGCCGACATCAAACACTTGTTGCCGATTGGAGCTGTTGGGGAACTGATTATCGAGGGTCCCGGAGTTGCGAGAGAGTACCTTGATGACGAGACTAGCACCGGCAGATCATTCATGACCAAGCGCCCCTTCTCGACATCGCTAGAACAATCAGGGTATAGACTCTACCGCACTGGCGATATGGCGAAGTACAATGCTGACGGCAGTTTCTGCTTTATTGGCCGCCTTGATCACCGTGTCAAGATTCGTGGGCAGAGATTCGAGCTTGGAGAAGTCGAGGCTGTACTCAGTGGCATCTCCCAGGTACATCAGGCATTTACCACTGTCCTAGAAACGGACCTGATTGCTGTCGTGGCACCTTTTCGAAGTAAAGCTGACCATTCTTGCGGAGACCTAAAGCTTAAATTGGACGAAGAATGCATTCCTGTACTGACCGATATCAAGAGCCTAATGGAGCGGCGGCTTCCGTCATACATGGTCCCATCAATCTGGCTCTGTGTGGAACGCTTGCCATGGAGTATGTCGAACAAGCTGGATCGCAAACGCATCATTGAGTGGCTTAGGGGCCAGAACCTTACCGCAGCAAACACTAGAACGGCCAGGATCACGAAATCACCGCAGTCGCCACCAGTCTCTGACATTGAACAAATGTTGCAAGCAGCTTGGGCTAAAGTTCTAAGGATGCCCGATGAAAACATCTATTTGGAGTCGTCGTTCGTGAGCTTGGGAGGTGATTCGGTTCTCGCGGTAAGCCTACAGCTGGCCTCTGATGAGGAATGACTGCTGACCCTTGAGGGCTACAGATGCAAGTTGCTGCACGCTGCCGACAGGTAGGTTTCCACGTAACCGTATCACATATCTTGGGAAGCGAGTCTTTGGCAGAAGTGGCGGGTGCATGCGTTGCCGAGACTCAATTCAAGGCTGATAGCGCACATGGGAGCCCTATAGATGAGAGGGCCGTGGAGATATCGGAAGCAAGAAGACCAAGTGCAATGGAGAACCAATTCAGGCAGATTGAATTCGGAAGCTTGCCCTATGGCAAGGGCGCCGTCGAGAGGATCTTCGAGTGCTCTCCTTTGCAGGAAGGAATCATCATTCATCAGATGCGAAGTAGCGGAGCTGGCCAGTCCTCAATTTGCATATTGCTGGAGATCCGTCCTAGCACTAATGGCAAAGCTATAGATCTGGATCGATTGGCCCGATCTTGGGAGGTCGTGTGTCAAACCCACGACATCCTCCGTACAGCCTTTATCAGTGGCCTTGATGGTAAGCTGCGCCAGGTGGTGCTGAAGCAAAGAAAACCGCAGATTGATTTTCCAGACCATCAGGACTTGAGTGGTGACCGAGTCCCTTTGTTCGCTTCTGGCATGCCACCACATTTTCTCTCTCTTGCCAACTCAAACGACAAGGCACTGTTGAGATTGAATATCAGCCATGCGCTAGTCGATCCATTTACCATACGAGAGCTATGCAAGCAGCTGATTCGCGCATACGACGACCCGTCTTCGACGAACCGAACAAGTCGAAGTCTAGGTCTTTACATCGAGCGAGCAAAAGTAAACCGTGAGCAGGCAACAAAGCACTGGAAGGATGCCCTGGCAGGCTATTGGCCATGCTTATTGCCTGCAAAAAAGCCACCACGTGACAATGTGAGTCGCCGAAGAAGACGAGTTGCGGTCCCATTACGACACTGCATGGAACTGCCCAGGTTTTGCAAAAAGTATGGAGTGACAGCGGCGAACATACTTCAGGTGGCTTGGGCTATCGTCTTGCATTCATTCACACTGGTGCCAAAACCAGTTTTCGGCTGTGTCGTGGATGAGAGGGATTATCTCATAGACGAAGAGAGGAACACATTCGGTCCCCTTCTTGCCATGATGATTTGTCACATCGACCTGACAGGTCAGGCGTCGTTGTCCGAACTACTATCCCAGGCGCAGATAACTACCATGGCAGGGCTGGAACACACAGCTTGTTCAATGAGCGAACTGCATGATGCGTTGCAGCTTGAGAGGTCGCCACTCTTCAACACGGCCATCTCGTTCGTACGTTAGTTGCCAGAGCGCTTGGTCGACCAGAACAGTGTCGAAGTGAGACGCGATTCTCTTCGAAGATGACTCGGAGGTACGAAATACATGCTTTGAACAGGATCATGATGCTGACTGCTTCGTCACAGTATACCGTAATGGTGAAAGCCGGTTTTACGGAAAACACATTCGAAATATGGCTTGATTGTCGCGCCGCAGACATGGATTCATTTTATGCCTCAGCTATGGCGAAAAGATTCGGCCAAGTCATCGATGGAATTCTCGAAGATCCTTCGGCCTGTCCAATGCTGGACTCCGGTGATACCGCATTGTTGGAACCCACTCCGGCGCCATTCCCCTCATTGATGCTAACAAAATGGAGAGCATCAAGATGGAAGCAGCCATCAAGGTGAAACTGCCAAAGAGCTCCATTGAGGACATCTAACCTTGCACTCCAGTGCAACGCGCACTAGCGAGTGACACTGCTCACGATGGCGATATTTGGGTCCAGTACGTTTTCGAAACGAGGGAACAATCACTACTCGGCCACATGCGCGAATCGTGGGACCTGCTTGACAAGGGACACCCATTGCTCCGGACTCGGGTCATTCCAATCGACGGACTTGGCGCTCACCAAGTTGTCACAAAGCAGCAGCCGATTTGGTTCGAGGACGAAGACCTTGATTCTTATCTGGAGTGGGATCGTCGCCTAGAATTAGCTCACGGAGAACCCCTGTGTCGATTCGGACGTGTCAGGAGCGAGGGATCGCAGTATCTAGTACTGTCAATGCACCATGTACTGTGCGAAGATATATCTTTTGCCAGGCTTATCAAGGAAATGGATCTCGCATTTCAGTCGGGCAGTGTCGCCGCTCAGCCATATTTGAGCTCACTTGTGGACTGCCGTCTTCACCAAGAAAGGCACGAGGGCGTCCGTTTCTGGAGAGAGCAGCAAGAGAGGTTCGATGAGGCCACAAGGCTGCCGATCCCGGCAGATACTGGCCTAAAATCAAACCGTGGCAACAGACTGACAAAACAAATTAGGACGCCCATTTGCAGCAATGAAAACGAGCTGAAAGCTTTACTCAACGCAGCTTGGGGTCTGTGTCTTTCGAGAGCCACTGGCAGTGATTCCGTGGGCTTCAGCATGGCAGTCGAGGCGCAAGATACCGTTCCCGCTGGCGTCCGACTCCCATCCACGGCACCTACGATCAAGGTACCTTTCGTTATGGACATCCCGGGGGATTCGACTTGTCAAGAGCTCGTGGCTAAGGTCAGGAGTACGACACTCGAACTGGTACCTTATGCACAACTCTTGGAACATGGCGTCTACAATAAGCTCGAATGCACCAGCTTTGTAGTCACAGCAAAACCACCTCCAGCTCGACATGAAGTTCAAACACCATTTGCTGAGTCTTTCACGTCGTTCGAGGCCAAATCGTACCGCCAGAACTTCGCCGCGACAATGGAATGCTCGATTGGTCTGGAGAACACTGAAATTGACCTGACTCTCCGCTCGACCACATGGTCGGCCGAACAGGCTAGCCTCTTGCTTGAACAATACACACATGCCGTTGCTCAGCTTAGCACACAGCCGCATAGTGTGCTTTCCAATCTGATGTGCCCAAGCAAAGAAGATATTTCGAAGCTGTCCGGGTGGAACGCCGAGCCACCCACGAGCATTGACAGGTGCATGCATGAAGTGTTCGCAGAAGTCGTTCAACTCGGTCCTGAAGCCATAGCATTAACTTCGTGGGATGGTACTTTAACCTACCGCGAGCTCGACAGGGCAACTGACGCTTTGGCCGCCGAACTTTGCGACCTCGGTCTCACAAGGGGAGCCATTGTGCCTGTGTTTTGCGAGAAATCTTCGATGCTCGTGGTAGCCTTTCTAGGGATCCTGAAAGCAGGGGGAGCAATACTGCCACTCGAAGCTAGTCATCCGCCGGAGCGACTCAAGACGATGATCGAACAAGCTCGCTGTGAAATCGGAGTTTCCTCGCTTCGCCACGAGCACTTATCTCGAAGCCTGGTGACCAGAGTGCTGCCCTTGAGCCTAGAAGAGCTGCGAAACCAGAATGTGAGCCCACAGACGACTGTTAAAGACGCCAGTATGCCAGAATCTCCATGTTATGTCATCTACACTTCAGGCTCCACCGGAACCCCTAAAGGCATCATTATCTCTCACAAAAATGCCGCGAAGGCAGCGCAAACTTTCATTCCACTGCTCGGCATAGATGGCACAACAAGAACAATCCAGGCAACGAGCAACATATTCGACGTAGCCATGGGCGATATCTTTTTCACGCTGCTCGCTGGAGGCTGCTTATGTATGCCTTCAGAAGCAGGTCTTCGGTCGAGTCTGGCGGAAACCGTGCAAAAGAATCGAGCAAATTTCGCGTTCATCACGCCGACTCTGGCTAGGCTCATCAGTCCTGAAGAAGTCCCAGAGCTTTGTACTTTGGCAGTGATTGGAGAGCCGGTTAGCCGTGAGCTGGCGGAGACTTGGGTACCACATGCTCGATTTCTGAACACGTATGGCCCTGCTGAGGCGACAATACTCACCAGCTGCAATGATGTCTCTGCGACCGGGATTCAGAGCTACCGGAACGTTGGAAGACCCGCATCTTGTCGTTATTGGGTCGTAGACCGCGTGGATACTGACGTCTTGTGTCCCATCGGCTGTGCCGGAGAGCTGATCATCGAGGGACCGACCGTTGCGAGCGGTTATCTTGAGGATTAAGACAAGACCGCCGCAGCTTTCATCGAACCGCCGCAGTGGACGAGGCTTTTCCCCGAGCTGAAGTTTTTCGACCATTTTTATCGTACTGGAGACATCGCCTTACAGGCCAGTGATGGGTCCATAATTGTTGAAGGTCGCATTGACACGCAAGTCAAAATTCGTGGCCAAAGAGTTGAACTTAGCGAGGTGGAGTACCACCTACGGCATATTTCAGGTCCAGCATGGGACGTTGTCGTTGAGGCATTGACGGCAACAGATGATGTCGAGCTGGCAGCATTCATGGCTCGCCGATCGGTTTCGGATACTCAGGCTGGTGCTTGTGAACACGTTCTCCAAGATCCAATACAAGAGGCGGCATCATTTCATCGTGTGTTGAGTGAAGTCCTGCCGTCGCACATGCTACCTGGCGCCTTCGTACATACAAGAGCGATACCGCAATCTATTGTCGGCAAGACTAATCGCAAGCTCATTTGAAAAATCGGCGAATCTTTGTCTCTCCAACAGCTCCAGAAGTACAGCCCCTTCGCTGGGACTATGGAAAGTATGGTAGACGACACTGTCACAGCCGAAATTGGCGATACAGAGATGTAGATGCGAAGTCTATGGGCCGAAGTGCTAGATTGTCCGCAGTCCTCGATATCCAAGGAAGACAATTTCTTGTCTCTGCGCGGGAATTCCATCCGAGTTGGTTGTGGCAGGATATGTGATATTTCGCAGGTTGTTGACATCTCTTCTAGGCAATGCGACTAGTAGCAGCAGCACGAAAAGTTGGCTTCTTACTCGCGCTCGAAAAGGTCTTCAAGTGCCCCACACTGTCGGAGATGGCGGCTACCTTGATTGCATGCTCACATGAGATGCCCGTTGACATAGAAGGTAAAGCAGCGGACTCCCGCGCGAGAAGGCTGAATCTTCCACCAATTCCAATGGCCTGTCGGGACCAAGTTGAAAGCATTGTCCCGGCGGCAGGCATCCAGGCAATCATGATGACTTCAAGCCACGAGGATCCGCGTGAATGGCCGCAGGACGTATTTGAGATGAAGTTCTCCCCTCCGTTGGACGCACTCAGGCTGGAGGCGGCTCTTCTAAGAGTGATACAGCACCACACAGCCCTCCGAACGGTGCTTGTCCAGCAAGGTTCTGAAATCTATCAAGTTGTGCTGAAAAGGCCAAGTCTAGGCCATTACTCCAGCTGGGATCAAGCGGCCATGGTTCCGCGATTCCAAATGGAAACAGTATTTGGTGTTTGCACTTCTTTGACTATACGTATACTCCATGCGTTCTACGACAATGTCGCAATCAAGCTGATTCTGAACGATATAGATGCTGCTTATCGAGATGAACCACTGTCCGACGGGCCTCGATTTGACGACTGGGCGGAGTATGTATCCACGATGGACACGACCGACACAATGGAGTTTTGGAGAGGCAGATTTCCATCCAGTACACCTGAGGCGACAAGTTTGGCCGATATTCAGTCGCCCATCTTGGGGGCTGGAAGCTGGCACAAACAGCGGCGCATCGAGGTCTCTGTTCCTCTCGCATGTTTGAAGGCCTTTTCTGGAACATATGCCACAATCGCGAAAGCTGCATGGGCCATGGTCTTGTGTAAGTTGGCAGGTGGCGTTTCCACCGAAGTATTCTTCGCAGAAGTGACAGCCAACCGAAATATGAACATCGCTGGCATTGAGAAGGTCCGCGGACGGTGCATAAATCTGTTGCCTGTTCGAGCGCATATCGAAAACGATGCAGATATGCCCGGACTCGTGATGGAGCTGCAGGCACAAGCGGAGGCTGCATTGCCGCATCACCACGCCGACATGCGATCCATTTTCGGACCCGCCTTGGGTGAATCTCTAAGATGCATGGTGGTAATTCAAGACTACGACCATGCGGCCGTGAGCGGGACGATCGGAGGTAGCAGTGTGACTTTTACGGCGCAGACTCATGTCCTTGGACTGTCCGACGTAGTCCTTGTGGCAAAGCCTGAAACGGACATGTTGGTGCTTGACATCTTCTACTCGGAGAATGTGTCAGAGGCGAGGGCACAACGTATCTCCTCGTCTCTGCTAGAGGTGCTGATGTAGCAGTTTTATGGCGAAATGCATGCTGGAAATCTCGTCCCTTTGCAAAGCGCAGGAGTGCGACCGTGCCAAGCCCTCTTCCCCCTTCGCGAGCAGACTGTGTTGACGCATACCAGAAGCAAGAAATTCGTACAAAATCTGCTAATGCTCAGGCAGCACCCACGCTATGCTGCCTTATCGATTCGTGTCAAGGTGCCGCATAGAGCCAGTCTGAGACGCATCTATAGCGAATGCTGGCCGCTCAAGTACCAGTGAATAGTGAATACCCCAACAGAAGCCGGACGCCCATGTGTTTGGCAGCAGAGCTCTTGCGCACCTGTTCCCGGAAGAGCTATCCAGACCCGAAGATCTATCACATGAGCATTGAGATCAAGGATGTATAATTCTGTACTGATCTGTTGCAGGGCCGAAGTGATTAATTACATCTGCCATTCTCCTCCATCCCTTTGGCGATAAGGGCCCCTCGCTCTAGATCTCGGACTGGAATGTCTGCAGCTTCACGCCTCGAAGATGCCACGCTTCTGCTTCCTTTCTACCGTTTGTACTGACACAGCCATGCCAAGATGACTGCGATGAATACGAAGACTGTCGGTCTTTGTGTTTTCCTATTCCTGGCCTCATCGCTCATCACGCTCTCCTTGAAATCAACTAGCCACCGCCAGCGCTGGGATCTTCCTCGACCAAAAGGCGCAGGATCCTATTCACAGCAGGTTGTACTCCAGACGCATAAGGTCGCCTACGCAACGTTTCTTGCTGGCAGCACGAGCGGTGATCGACGAGAGACGGACGAGGAATCAGCAGCAATAGAGGATGCAGACGATGGATACTACTTAGGCGCCCGTGTATTAGCCTACCAACTCCTGCACTCCAAGTCAGTCAGTACAAACAACAGCATTCCCTTCCTCGTGGTCTGCACCCGCGACGTCTCCGAACGCAAGCGCGACCGCCTAAAAAAGGACGGGGCAACAATCGTCCTCGTAGAAAAGCTCCAGCAAGACTGGGTCAAAGCCGCCGACGCGCGATGGGCCGACGTCCTCGCCAAACTGCGCCTCTTCCAACTCACTGACTATGACAAAATCCTCTTCATCGATGCCGACACCCTCGTCACCGCCCCTCTTGACGGCGTCTTCTTGGACGAGTCCACGTTGACACAAGGCACCAAAGCGATCCCGGAAGCAACCAAAGACGACGAGGCCGAGCTGCCTCGGACGTACATGTTCGCCACGCACGGTGACTACTGGGGCTACGACCACGCCTACCCACCGCCCACCGATCTCAGCTACCTCAACTGCGGCTTCTTCATCTTCACGCCCTCACTGCAGCTTTTCAATTACTATATGAGTCTTCTGCAACTGCCCGGTCGTTTCGACCCTGGCTTTCCAGAGCAGAATTTGCTCAACTACGCGCATCGACAAGACGGGAATATGCCGTGGAAGCCGCTGTGGTATGGCTGGAATGTCAATTGGCCGACGGAGAAGGATTGGAGAGGCGGGGCGAGGAGTTTCCATGCCAAGTATTGGGACGGGGATCCGAGTCATGATCCGGTTTTAAAGGCGATTTGGAAGGAACAGAGGGCAGAGATGCAAGGGTTTTATCGGGGGAGGGATGGCGAGTGAGGGATTGGAGATCATTTGCGTTTTCCGGAGCGAAGGAGGGTGCCACGTATGGTGATGTAGAAAGCCTCGCAACGAGGGCTTTGGTCGTTCTGACGCTGTTTTGTTGCAGGCCATATTTCGTTCCCGTTTCGTGAGCAGTGAGTTGTGCGGAAATTTTGCAGCTGGACTTGATTTCCACTCGCTTTTTTTCTCGGTGTGCCTATTACGCCAAAGTTCATTTGACAATGCAGCCCGCAATCGAGAATCATTACTTTCCGTTGTCGGACCTTGTGCGAGGATTGCACCGAGTTTGAATCTTGCAACGCTCAACTACGGTCGAGATGTCACTATACAGATGTCGAAAGCACCATCCAATCCTCATCGACAGCTCCATCGCCTTTGTGACGACTTCGCCCGTGCGCATCCACATCGCAATTCTCACACCGCACTGTCCACCCAAGGTATATATCACCTCCACAGCCACCTTCTCCCCTCCTCTAAGCCCTCGCGATGTCTTCTCTACCATTTTACCTTCCAACCTTCTCCTCCACCTTCCCCACCAACTCCTTCGCCTTCTCCTGCGCCTGCCCAACAACACCCTCAGCCTTGTTCAACCCCTCCTTCGCCTTGGCCTCCAAACTCTTATCCCTTCCACCCATGTACCACCAGTTGATGAACCTGTACGCTTGCGTCGACTGCGCGCTGAAATTGACCAAATGGCATCCGAACAGGAGGTAGTTCTTCGGTGTGACGGCGAGGGAGTAGCGCATGAAAACTGCAGAGTACCCGCAAAGAGCGGCGGTCATGCGGCCGGAGATACTATACACCAAGAAGCAAATGTGTTAGTTTTGGAGGAGGAGATGTGGAGAGAAAGGGAAGAAGTCAAACGTACATTTCAGGATCCTTCTGCGTGTCCATGACTGCAGCGAGCGGAATACCAAAGTTACTCGCCGGGCCCCAGAAGTCTGGAGCGCAGACTCATGTCAGCTTTCGTTCACATTCTTTTCTCTTGCACACGCAGCGGATCGCATGGCAGGCGCAATAGCTGTGGACGTACGTGTTGAGCAAAGGTAGTCCGTGACCGGGTTGCTCCGGATTTTGGCGTTGATGGCCTTGATCGCGGCGGCCATGACTGCGAGCTTGCTTTCCTTGCACAGACGGGATGGCGTGGGTGTTATCAGAAGGTGGAAGGACGGCGAGCGAGCGTGCGGAGGTTTGGGCGGCGCGAGAGGGTGCTGGTTTGAGGTGTTGTCGTGCGCACTCAATGGCTGACGGAGCTGGCAATGCTGGGAAGAGTTGAGGTCGGCTTGTTATCCCCGCTTCCAAGTCCGCTCTTCCGATGGTCAAAGCGGCACTCACTTGGTTCCGACTTTGAGCGAACGATTGATTGCTTCTAGACTGGCATTGCGGGCGGATATAATCAGTGAAAGGCGCAAGACATGAGATGGTGATGGCAATCATATGGAAAGGTGAAACACAGTTGAATTAGAACTCGTAAGTATCGTCTGCCCATCGTCCATGTAGCCGCTGTGTCGACAAGAATTGCATCAAAGTTCTAATCATGTACACGTTGAAATGCCAAATCCTCAACTCTGAGAAGACAATATCTCCTTACCCTCGAGTGCTTTTCGAAGCCATGCCCTTGATCACATTCACAGTTCGTTCTGTGGTGGTCAGAGATTGGTGCCTGCAAAACAAAGGCGCTGCACATCTGAACTGTCGCTGGCCCTATGACTCTCAAATCATCGTCTCGACCGCTGGAAGTCAGACTGTCAAGAGCTTTGTCCCATGAAAAAAGCTAGGTGAGCAGTGTTCTGGGAAAGAAGTATTGGAGCTGGCATGTTCGTATCCGCGCATTCACGCCAGCGACAGTACGGAGCGTGCCATTACCGCGCGGTGGAGGGCCTGGGATTGGCGACCTCGATCGACCAATTAATTGCCATAGGTAATTAGGCGACCTGCCAGTTCTGTTTTATCGTCCTGGAGCGGGGACCTCAACAAATGCTTGGGCCATGGCGTGTTGAGCAGTCATCGCTGTCCGACAGCCTCTACATGAATCTGCTCCTGCTCGCCGACGGTGCCAATGTAGTCCTGCTCGAATCGCGCTCCAACTAAAAGCGTTCGCGCGGACCATTGCCATGCACGTCGAGCATGTCGTCAAAAATTGCTGAAGGAGCTCTTTGACCAGGCAGGTCACTTTGGCTTTGGCCAACGGCAAGACTACTACTGCTTGGATGCGTGTACAGGTGGCTACCTCTGCCTCCGCCGTACCCATCTCTGCTGGGCGGACCTCGAGATGCCGTTCGAAGACCGGCGCGAGAGTCGCCGTGGAAGTTCGAAGTTGATCGCGATCCAGGAAGGGTGGGATTCGGCGACCCTGGCGGCGAAGGTGAAGCGCCACCAACGTGACTGTTCCGGGCGTAAGGAGCGAGATGCGAGCCACCGATCACTGTACTTGAGCGGCCACCCGCTGGAGCATCCGCTAAGGGTGACGCATAATACCCGGCCGGCAAAAATGCAGAGCTGCGGTTGTTGTCCACCGCGTACGAGCTTGCGCGATTGGAGGCTTGCGCGGTTGGGGAGAAGAATAATCCGGCTGGTGGTGCAGAAGAATGTCTGTGTGAGTCGTCGTGTTTGCCTGGCTTCTGTGTCTTGCCGTTGGCAGTCAAATGGTCCAACGACATGCTGCTGCCAGCCTCGTACTCCTTGTAGTAGGCGTTCTTGCTGCTGTATCCCTGACTGCCACCCCATGCGCCATGCTTCTCGCCCCCGCGAATAGACGCCAACGCGGCGCGCTTGACTGATCTGTTGATGCTCCAGGCGACCAGGCCTCGCCAAGCCAACACGCAAGCGCCGAGGAAAGCCAACACTGCACCGACTGCGATGAAGACGGTGCCTTCGGGCATGGAGGACTTTTGCATGAACGGCGCGTTGGCAGTGTAGGGAACGCCAATCTCGGGGACACCAGCACCAGCGATGGTTGGAAGACCGGTCAGACGGAACGTGGCCGGAGCCGTGTTTGTGGTGGCATCTGGGAAGGTTGCCGTCGTGGGCGCC
>ANSM01002468.1:0-17909 GCA_000347735.1 Cercospora canescens BHU | reverse complement strand
ATGGCTCCAACCCAGCCGCAAGCGCCCGCGGTCGTCATCGTCGCTAGGTACGGGAGAAACAGGAACACGAGCTGCCTCGGCCGAGATGCTGTGCTTGTGCTAATGCTTCGTGCCTCGCAGACATGGCATGCGCCTGGATGCCGCCGACCAGTCGTGGCATCTGTCCACTCCAGCGCCTTACGATCCTCCGCTCACCTACGGCGGTATGTGGCAAAAGGCGGCGGCGTCATCGTCATGGTGTAACATGGACTGACATTAAACTTTTCCGCTCCAGGTTGGAATCAGTGCCGGGCATTGGGCACGAGAATCGCCAGCTTGCTCTACGCGCGTGAGCAAGAATTTAACAATGCGGAAAGCACGCCGAGACCCGATGGCACGAATGGGACGCATGGCTCTAGACGGAGGAGGAAGAAACACAAGGTGGTGATCCATACCTCGCCTTTCTTGCGATGCCTACAAACTAGTGTGGCCATCGCAGCCGGTATGGCACAGTTCGAAGAGCCAGGAGACAAGACGAAAGGCAGCAGACCACGGACTCCCGCGCAGATGCACTCCGCGCTGCATTCTCCGAGGCTGCATGCCATGAGTGGATCGACATCTCCCAGTCTTGCGCCCATCTCTGAGCCCAGGCATGATCTGGCCCACCAGCTGGCTCGTAGGACGCTGGCCGAGCACAAGCGGTATCGAAAGGCAAAGATACGAGTCGACGCGTTCCTGGGAGAATGGCTCAATCCCCAATATTTCGATCACATTACCCCACCTCCTCCTAGTCCTCTCATGGTTGCAGGAGCCAAGGCGGAGCTAATGCAGAACGAGACGGTCGACTTTTTCACGCCGACCATCTCACATCGGTCTTCCAACAACAGTCTATGGAGTGGTGGGAACACGAGATCGCAGGGCAGCCGAGAGAGCACGTTGGACGACTGGAGCCATGTCACGAACGCATTGCACGCACCTAGCCCGCGAAGAGATCGCTCCAACAGTGCCAGCAGCGTTGGGAGTAACGAGAGCCACCACAGCCACCACAGCGCATCCGGCCGCAGATCACCGTTTATGCCTGGCCACACCTTGCAACCTCTCACGTCGACAATCCCAAAGCCCGAATACTCAGTCTATCACCCGCCGATTCCATCATACGCGATCTCAAACTCCGATCACATCCCTCGAGGATATGTCTCTCACGCTCGCAACGCTACAGTGAACGTTGATTACCACTGGGATAGCAGCCGCTCACCGCTAAGCTGGGGTGACGGTGGAAATTTCGGCGAGGAGTGGTCATCAATGCACAAACGATTTCGAAGAGGCTTGAACAACCTCATCGAATGGTATTCGTTGCACGATACGAACGATCGCGCAGAAGATGCACTGGGACTAGAGCAGGCGGACAGGCCTCACATAGTGTCCCACGATGAAGAGGTCGAGGAAGATCTGGTCGTGGTCTTGGTGACACACGGGGCTGGCAGTAATGCGCTCATTGGAGCGTTGACAAGCCAGCCCGTTCTGCTAGATGTTGGCATGAGCAGCTTGACAGTGGCTGTTCGCAGACCTGATGCACCGCCTTTGACGCTACAAAATGCTTCATCTGTGAGCGAGGGAACTTCAAATGAACCACCAGATGCAGCGTCAATGCCGCGGAGGCGAAGTGCTTACGACATTGGCCTGAGCGAGACATATGAGATGAAGGTGAGCCAATACCCAACAGTCCCTGACTGATGCATTTACTGACTGACCTCTTCTCTCTCTTGCAGCTTGTGGCATCTTCTGAGCACTTGCGGCCTGGAGTCGATCCTAAGAAGTTGGCAACGTCAAACGCTGCCTCCGACATCAAGACTGCCAAAGAAGCCTTGGCAAAATACAAGCGAACGGGTGGCGGCGCGCATGCTGAAGCTGGTGCAGGAATTGATGCAAGCTGGGATTTGGGCGAACCTAAGCCGCCGACAGGCCCGACAAGAACCAGTAGCAATTCTGCCTTGGGCTCTATTAGACGACCGAGTGTACCAACGATGAACAGGAGTAACTCACATCCAGTCGAGACACTTGCAAATCCACCAACCTTCACCACAGGGTTGTGGACGCCACCTTCTGGCCGTGGCACCCCAATTCTCGACGCACAGAAGGCGAAAGAGAACGGGAATGCTTTGTTCGCCAGACCAAAGGACGATCCCGGGCGCGTCAGCTTTGAGCTGGACAACACATCTGACTCTGCTCCGAACAATGCCAATAGCCCACCTGCAAACTCCGGTTCGCGTAGGTCTGACGCGGCCAATAAAGAGGAACGTAGGATTGTGGACAGCGTGATGGGCGATGATCACAGCCCAGATGATGCAAAGCAGCTGGCTCATGAAGCTGCAGATGAAGCCACCGATCTGCCACAAGTCGCGAAAGATGTTCCGACTTCTCTCACTCGTGGTTTGTCCGTGAAGGGTTTGTGGGGGCGACCACAATTTGAACGAGCGCAGGCTGAGGACAAAGTTGCCAGAGCTTGGAATAAGTCTGAGCCTAAGAGGCGCTGGACCGTTAACGAGCATGACTGATGTATACGATATACCCAGCAGAGGGTTATGTAAGGCATGAGCGGGCGTTGGAAATGAGCATGAGATATTCCACTCTGATGACTTTGCATGTTCTTTGACATACATATATACAGCTTCACCTAAACATACTCGTGCCAAGCGAAGCGGAAAGCTGCATCCGGTTGGCCGAGATCACGACTCCTCTTATGGCTGAGGATCAGTGCATGGCGTCAGTGCTGTTTATCTTCATAAGGAACAGCGCTGCCGACCACGAGCCATCTCTGCTCAAAGATGCTCTCGTATAAAACAACGTCTTCCAGAATTGTTTCCAGCAACAAATTTGTCAATTAACAGGAACAAAATGTCCTGGACACAAGCCGACGGGAAAGGACCACGATGGATCGGCGATAACCTTCCATACCTTCCCAAAGAGCTTCAATACGCTCAAGACTTGCCTCCAAAGGTCACCGACACGCACGTCTTCTTCTTCGGCTTCGATCGTCCGGAACCAGAGTGTGCTTTGCAGCAATGGTATCCCAGTCTCTTCAGAGCCGATGGAAAAGAATTCCATACGGCCGAACAGTACATGATGTATCACAAGGCCTTACTCATGGGCGACGAAGAGACTGCGGAGAAGATCGCGAAGGCAGGTGAGTTATTTTGGCCTGGCCGATGTCTGCATGATCATCGCCAAAGCTCGATGATAACATGATAGACTGAGTGGAGTAGACACGCCGCCAAAGCCAAACAACTTGGGCGCGAAGTCAAGAGCTTTCGACAAGAACTTTGGGACCAGAACTGCGATCGAATTGTCGAGGAGGGGAGTTATTTGAAGTTCAAGCGGAATGAGAAGCTGGGTGAGATTTTACTGGGAACTGGGAACAGACAGCTGGTGGAGACGAGCCCGAATGATCGACTTTGGGGAATTGGGTTCAACAGCGAGGATGCAGAAGGTAATGAGGATAGGTGGGGAGGAAATCGGCTTGGGAAGGCTTTGGAGAGGGCGAGGGAGAGGTTGAAGAGAGAGATGGCCTGAGCAGAAGATCGAGGAGTGGTTCAGGTGCGGTCGAAATGCTATTCCGCTATGCTTCAATCCCTGGTCAGACGAATCCTGGCTTTTTGTAAACGTGCATGAGTGCAACATGGCCGTCGGCTGCTTCACAATACATCGGTCTGAACCGAGATGTTGCCAAGCAACGCTGATCGCCCGTTGGGATTAACTACAGGCGTCACTTCGCTCTCCCAAGACTGCGCGCAACTTTCGTTTCACGACTTGTCTCCAGGCGTCTCGTCACTCGTAATACACCGTCAACCCAAGGCAGATGAAAAGACTACAGAAATACATTCATTTCGTGGCCTAGTGCGCCTGGGCCGCCTGCCGAAGGATCGCGCCGCTGAATTGGCTTTTCGGAGGCGACCACCCACATGGCTGCGCCCAGTCGACGTTCCTTGATTTAGAAACACAACGCCACACTTTTGCTCCCTGGTCTCCTGCAGCACAACGCACCGACTTGCAACAGTTGCAGTTTATGGACATTACCGCACAAGCTCATCAGTGCTAACAACAGCACAATGTCTCCGTTCCTCTGTCCGTGCACGCAACCACGAACTGTGGGCCTCTGCAACTTGGATCGTCTTACAGGCCTGCCTTGGTAAGAGCTGGTGCAATAAGGTATGTTTGGCACACACGCAATCCTCTCGCCGCGTGCTTCACACGCGCAAGCTATGTCGGTAGGAGCAGTCTGCGCTGTACCTCTCCCCAAGCCTTTTTCGTTCACGCAAACAAAGTACAGTACGCGCAATCTGGGGATTGGCCGCAGTCTCTGCTGATCCGGCTGTCCAGACTTGCACCGACATATGCAAGGACGGCAGCAGGTGAGCACGCCACAACTCGGATCAGAACCTTTCCTGGGTGGCATCAGACGATAACGATGGCGAATCTTGCTCGAGTTCAAATAGTGATAGCATCATGACCAAACCCGCGTTGGACTCTTTGGACAATTACGACGATGCTTGGGCGTGCGTTGCTAGCGAAGACGGGACCACGAGATTCCACGTGCTGCCAAAAGTTGGTCTGATCTCCACCATCTCGGAGGCGTTTCCTGCCGCAGCTTCGAAGCAGGGCACCGCCACTCCACAGAACGACGATCCTTTAGGATCTCTCCAAATATGTGGATCCACGTCAGCCTCCCGCGTGCTAGTCGGCACAGCACCGACCCGTTTGGCAGCCGCCACTGCAGGTACATCAGTGGTACATAGATTATTGCCCAGCGCCTATAGACAAGATGAAACACCTGCTCTTGAACATTCTACATCACACACATTCGCTCACCCTTGCCAGGCTTTGGCGCACAAAAAAGTCGACACAATGTCTGACAACGCTCAAATACTGCCTTCGGCAGTCGAAAACGATAATACTAGTGATGCCTCCGGTGTGGTGAGTCCCACTGATACTGGGGCTTCATCTGAAACGACGGCACCGCCGAACGCTTTGGCAGTCTTGTATTCCGCACTGCCTAGTGATGTTGCAGCATCTGTCGCATCAGAACTGAACATCGATACGACCGAATTCCTGCCAGCCACGACGAGCGCTAGGAGAACGTCGACCTCGACGGCAATCACTTCGCAGACAAGCTCAGTCACAATCGCAACGCAAACAGCATCATCCACCTTTTCAACAATCACTCGATCCACATCGACGACCTCAGCGTCCGCGACCGCGACATCAACGCCAGCGCCGGTGTCGGAGAACAATGACAGCTCTCAACTCCGACAAGGCTCGATAGCGGGAATCGCCACAGGCGCCGCAGCGGGCGTAGTCTTGATCATCCTCACCGCTCTCCTCCTACTTCGTAGAAGGCGACAAGGCAAGCCCATGCTCGGCAGGCTGAGCAGATCTGGTTCCAACAGGTCGGCTCGCGCATATCCTGAAGTCGCGTGGCTGTACGATCCAACTCCTACACCACCTCGAACGTCATCCCATTGCCGTCGAGGAGAGTCTGGCGTTTCGTTGTTGCCCATTGCATATGAAGGGGCAGCCGCAGCCGGGAACGGCGGTGGCGGCGTCCGAACAGTTCATGGACCATATGCTCCCGAGAGTCCTCTACTGCCGCCTCAGATATCTTACGCGCGAGATGAGTCCCCTAGGAGTTCGGGCGGTTCTTCACCGAGGAGCGGCAGAGGCCGATCGAGGAGTTCACTGGGTTCGCCCTCCAGAATGGGTCCGATCTGGGAAGAGCCAGGTCAGCAGCAAGGACTTCATCGATGATTCTCGGGATGATTGGTTCTTCTTCCTTTTGTTAGCGTTCAGAGCGTGGTGTTGGGGAAACGCAGGGACTTCATTCCTGCTTCGTATTGTACTTGCATAGTATGCGATGGCACTAGAAGATACCCGTGCAGCGGATTATGATTCCGCTGCACAATTGTACTATCAGCACAGCCGCGAGAGCACTCAATGTACAACTAGCCAGTACAACAGAATTTTCAGCCTGCTTGCTTCACAGTCCTTCAATCAGCCATCTGTCCGTGACACCCTCCAACTAGCAACCTGCATCTCAACTCTCACCACCAACATCCTGATTTTCTTCTGCTGCGCTCATCTCGCCTCTCTGCTTCCTCGCCCTCCCCACCGGATCCGGATCTTCCTTTCTCACCATCTGCAGCAATCGCCGATGTCTCCACGGATCACAACTCTGGCACAGATACGACTTGGCCTGACGCTTGGCTTGCGTGCTCTCGACACCATCTTCCATGCAGACCACATGCTGCCAAACTCCGCAGCCCTCCCCATCACATCGAATCCAATCCTCTCGGCCCTCTACCTCACGGTTCTCGCTACAGATACAGCGGACCGGGCCGTAGCTCTCGTCTTGGTTTTCGATGGCGGTGCGCTCAGCGTCGGTGAAGTTTGCTGGAGAGTGGAACTCGGGAGGGAAATCGAGGTTCTGAGTGGTGCTGTTAGGATTCATGATGTGGTGGGCTCTCTCCAGGACTTGTTTGCGCTCGGTGGCGGCGTCGAATGCCTCTTTGCGGGTTTTGGGGAGACGTCTGCCGGACACGACGCCGGGGAGGAGAAGTTCGGCGGGCGGTGTTTCTGTTCTGGGCCGCTTTGATGGTCGAGCTGAGGAGGGAGATGCTGGGGCTTCGATCTTGTTGATGTCGGCAGAGGGCGAAAGGGAGGCTGCCGAACGCTTCTCGCCTGTCTTGTAGTGCGGCTCAAGAAGAGAAGCTTCGACACTGGGCGTCTCTGTTCTTGATTGCTTCGATGATCGAACGCTGGAGGGAGACCTATCGGCTTTGACGTCTTGGTCGTTTTCAGAGACCAAAGGGGAGTCTACCGGATGCTTCTCGCCTGTACTGTGATGTGATTTCACAGATGCGGAAGTCGGGCTATAGGGGATGGCGTCGACGCCTCCCTCCGGGGCATACTGTGGTGGTGCCGAGGTGATGGTGCCGAGCGGGTAGCTCAGGTCGTGGACGATTTGATTGAGCGTCTCCGGCTGGCGTGGCGGATTGAGCACAGTAGTACACATAAGGTCCCAGGCAGCTCGGTGCGGATGTAGTGGAGGGTCTGTGTCGGAGTCTTCTCCCACTAACGCGTCTGCTACTTGCCCGGCGGTTTGTGTACCTGGTTGCCACTCCGAGGGTGGATAAAGGCCGAAGTAACCGTCGACAGTTGCCGTATTATAGTTGGTAGGCAAGGGCGTCAGTTGCTCAAAGGCGTAGCGAAGCTCGAGCTGCCGAATCGCTTGAACGGACCGGTCTGACTCGTCCACGAATATGATGTTGGCATCTCCAACGGCGGTGCGGGCGAGTTGTGGGAGATTGCGGGTGTCTGGGTGACGACCTAGATGCCCATGACGCCGCAGGATATATTCGTCCTTTGCGTACTTCTCGTTGAGAATCAGGCCGGGCTCCCAGTTGCGAACCTCGCGATGCGAGGCGGCCACGTGAGTTGCTCGTTCAACAGCATCGTTGTAGTAGCGTGAGGAGTCCATTTGAAACCGTCAGCACAGCGCTTCTGCGATCTCGAAGATCTTCGAGTAAGGTGAATTCGCAGATAGATTGGGGTGGTCTGTGATGTAAGATAAAGCGGTATGATCGGCTTGGAAGGAAAGAGGTCGAGTCGGGGAGAAAGCACTTAGCTGGGTGGCACGTAGTGTTATCGCGATGGTGAAGAGTCGGACAATGCGTTCTTCAGCTGCGACAATAGACAGCTCTCGATGGAACAGTCAGTGCAGATGGTTTCGTGTCTTGTGCTTGGAACGTGAGACCATTGCAGATTGTTCAAGATTGCTATTGTCGAGTGAAGTCGTCGGGGGGAATCGAATTTTCGACCGATCAGTCTTTAGCATCGCCCACTCACGCTCGTTACGGTACTGGGAATACACGTCTCACAGTCTAGTCGCAGCATCTTGCTGCCGCTCCTCGAAGCGGCATGGTGAAATCGAAGATGGGGCCAAGTATCAACAACAGCGCGTCAAGACGAATGCATCTCGCAATCTTTCATCCACGCTGGCATGGCTCCTTTCTTTGACGCTGGGCAGGGCCACTTAGCTCGTGAATGTGGCATCTCTAGAGGACCGACTAAAGCAGCTGTTGGGCGAGTGTGGAAGAGCTTGCGCTCCGGGCGACTTCAAAGATCACGATGAAGCGCGCATCAATGCGAACAGAGTCAGGAGTGATCCTCGGTTGAGTTGCAGCATTGCTTGGAGCGGCCTTGCTGGGAGTCGACATGCGAGACGCTGTTCCAGGGCTGATGCACGTGCAGTGCTGGCATCTGCCACGTGCGAATGGCGCTCCAAAATAGGCACCAACTCGCAAGCCTGGGCCTGTCTGTGCTAAATCGAGACGCGGCACAAGTTTCGCCAGGCGGATATGTGCTCGGCTCGCGGATATTCTGGAGCGACAGCAGTGCAGCTCTGCAGGCATTGAGGTGACGACACGGCCATCCAGACAGCGGTGCGAGGTGAGCGGGAGTGTGTGCAGGACGACGACGACGACGCGTGGGAGGTGAGTGTTCCTGATGATGAGAGAGGGAGGGAAGATGCAAGGATGATGGGTGCGTGAAGAGCAGACAAGCATTGCCTCCGCGTCTGGGCAACGACAACGTTGGTGCAAGCGGCAAGTGGGAAGGCGACATCTGCCGTGCATTTCCACCGTCTGATAAGAATCTCACTAGCGACACGTGAGAAGAAAGCCATCCGAGGTCGCGGCAGGTGGAAGATGGCTCGCTTGCACCACACAATCCCCCTCGTGCACTCCTCCGACTCTCTTCTCCGCAAATGCACCCCAGAGCTCGCGTAGGGAGGCGCTTGCGCTGCGGCCGCCACCTCCGGTCCAGATCCTGGTTGATCGATCCAACTTCGACGCCATCCATGTGCTCCGCCCATCAACCCACAACTGCCGGCGACGCACCAGAGGTCTTCTGTATCAAAGCCACATGGTGCTTCGTGCCCGTGCGTGGAGATCCATCGCCTGTCCTGGTGCGGAGCGGGCACTGTGGACGATGCCGACCCTCGTAGACTTCGCCTGCACCAGCATCGACACCCCTGCTCCGTGCTGCTCGCTCACCACAAGGCTGGCACGAAGCAGAACATTATTTAGGGATGCCCCTCCCACTCACAGATGAATCCCCATCGTCTCTCCTTTCCAACCCAACTCTATCTGTGCCTGCACCCAGGCACGGTCCTCTCCTGTCAGTCAAAATGGAGATGAACGCAAACCTGAAGGCACGTCCTCCCCCAACACCACCATGGCCGATGACATCCCACTGACGAACCTGAAATTTCAGGAACTCCATGAATTGGAGCAGGAGCTGCACACCGAGATCGTCCCCGGGACGGAGGTGATGACAGATGTCGGCTCTCATCACTTCGTCAAAGGGGGTTCGCACGTCTTGGTGCCACAGCCGTCCGACGATCCTCACGATCCTTTGAATTGGAAGCCCATGTGGAAGTTCCTTTGCATCACAGCGACCACCATGATGACTTTCACCCAAGGCTTCGGCCCACTGGCGCTGGCGCCCATGTTTCCCGACTACATCCAAGCCTTTGATTCAAATTTGCACGACGTCGTCAAGTTCACCGGGTACTGCATCCTGGTGTTGGGTTTCAGCAACTTCATCTGGTGAGAAGACTGCTCATGTGGTAACTTGGCCTGTGACTGACCGCTGCGAAAGGGTCCCGATCAGTACGACATGCGGCAGACGACCCGTCCTCATCTTCTCGCAAATCATTTGCCTCGCCTCGTCGATATGGAGAGCTCGTGCGAACTCGTATGGCTCTTTTATGGCCGCGTGCATTGTCAATGGCATCGGTGCTGGTCCAGCTGAGACAATGCAGCCCGCCATCATTGCAGACATCTACTTCCTCCACGATCGAGGGTATTGGAATACTTTGTATTGGGTAGCGTACATGGGCAGCTTGATGGTTGGACCTGTAAGCACACCCAACTCGGGCGGGTGCAATCACCAGTGCTGACGCAGTGCAGATTGTCAGCGGCTCGATGGCCTTGCACATAGGGTGGCGTAGCTTCTGGTGGCTCAACACCGGCCTGATTGCGCTCTCGCTTATCATGATCTTTTGTAAGATGTCCGGTCATGCCTGTGTTGAGCTCGGCGCTGACGAAGTTGCTGCTAGTCATGTTTCCCGAAACGAAATGGCGTCGTCTCCACCCAGACGAAATACTCACCTCTTCTCAAGCATCCGCGTACGCTGACTACAAGAATGGAAGTAGCGCAGACACCCTAGAGGTACGTGGGATCTTGAGAGATGATGAGGAGGGCAAGCTCGCCATCGATTGACATCCGCTAATGCTGATCTCCAGAGGCCGAGAATGATCCTTGCTGATGATTGGCACGACTCGGAGAAAAAGGGCAGCAACATCACACGAATCCAAAGTAGTCACAGCGCCGGCGCTTCTCCCGTGAATCGTGACCCATGGCTTGGGAAGGGCGCTCCGAGCAAGAAGCAGTGGGGCATCTACACACCTTCGGCCAACCCTCTGAAAAGTATTCTCATGGACCTTTGGATTCCCTGGAAGCTGTTCGCATTTCCGATTGTCGAATTTGCAGCGTTCGTCGTGTCCTGGTCTTGCAGCTCTTTCTTGACGATCAACTTGACACAGTCTCAAAACTTCGCGGCACCACCATACAACTTTAGCTCGCAGACGATCGGATTCACCAATTTTGCAATTTTGGTCGGCGCTATGATCGGCCTCTTCACTGCTGGACCGTTGAGCGACTGGGTCAGTGCGCGGGCTACTGCGAGAAACCGCGGCATTCGAGAGCCTGAAATGCGTCTGCCTGCGATGAGTACGTCTGCACAGTATCCTACTGTTTATTCCCAGCTGACAGAATACCCTAGTCCCATACGTAGCCATCATGATCCTCGGAAACTTCATCGTCGCTTTCGGCTATGACCGCAAGTGGCCTTGGGAAGTCATCGTCATTGTCGGATACACCTGCGCAGGCATCCAGGTCGCAGCTCTCCCAGCCATGGTCAACACCTACGCCGTCGACTCGTATAAGCCTGTCGCAGGCGCGCTCATGGTGTCCATCACGGTGAACAAGAACTTGTGGGGTTATGGGTTCTCAGAATTCATCACACCGTGGGTCATGAAGGACGGCTTCATTCCACCCATCATGCTCAACATGAGCTTGATCACGCTGTGGTGCGCGTTCGGCATACCTTTCTATTTCTTTGGCAAGACGTTCAGGCGCTGGTCAAAGAACAGCTCTGTGCACCGAATGTAACAGAAATAGACAGAGATAATAGCTCAGTAGTACCGGTCGGACCTTACTGAATCTCCGTCATGGCTGATGACAGAATAATGACCCATAGAAAGCGCCAACATGCGTGTTTCGCATCAACGTCAGTCACCGATGTGTCTCTTTGATTTTCCGTCCTCTCACTTCTTCGCAGCCTTGAGACTTGCAAGCTTCTTTCTCATAGGTTCCGGCCCAGAGTCCCACTCAATGCTCTTCACAATGCTCTCCCTCTCATGAATCGCTTTAGCCCATTTGGAGAAGTTGGGCAGAGCATCCAACTTCTTGACCAGACTGCCCGGCAACACATCCTCATGCTTGGCCAACGAATACCATCTGACGAGCGAGATTCGTAGTCAGCCATCACTGTTCCCCTCGAACCAAACATACGTCTTCGACACTGCAAAAACTCACCTCACAATAAACGGCGCCGCATGCACCTCCGCCATCGTCAAGCTCTCCTTCCCTCCAAAAAACGGCTTCGCCCCCTCCAACAACGGCTCAATCTCCTTCTCCATCACCGCCACCCACTCCTCCACCTTCTTTTCCTTCTCCTCCCCCGCCTCAGCCATCAAACACCCAAACCACAAACTCCCCACCTTCGCATCCCACGTATCCGTAAAAAACCGAATCCGCGCCCTCTCCAACGCAGCCCTCGGCCCATCCCCCCTCGCGCCCAGCGCAGGCAGGATCTTATTCGTCTTCCCATCACCCCCGGGAAACGCATCAGCGAGAAACTGCGCCACGACGGCAGATTCGGTGATGATCTCCCCGTCATACACGCCTTCGACCGAGATCTTGAGACTGGGCACCAGACCTCTCGGGTTGACGTCTTTGAGATACCATTCCGGCCGCGGAGTGTCGAGATCGATCAAGACTTCGTCGTAGGGGAGCTGCAATTCCGAGAGGACGATGTGTGCGCGGTGGGCGTAGGGACAGCGATGGTTGGTGTATACTGTTGGTTTTCCTCTCCCACTATCAGTCAAGCTGTGTGCATGAATCTGGAGGATTGAATTTGTTTGTTTCCCCATTCACTTTTTGAAGTGGGAGAGAGAGAGACAGACGTACAAGTCAACTTCGGTCCAACGACATTCTTCCCATTCGCCAAAGCATCGTGCACGCCGGGATTCGTGTTGGCCGTTTCGAACGTCGTAGGAGCCAATCCGTTGGTCGTCATCTTTTCATTCCCTTTGTTTAGTAGTTCCTGTTGGGAGACCCAAACACTTCAAATGATTTTTCTTTTTTCGGGAGAAGAAAGGTCAAAAAGTCAGAATCATGCCGTTGTGACGAACTCATATACCCATCATCGGAAACATTCTATCCATTGTCGGGGACATGTTTGTCGCGACAACGCCGAGTTCAATTACTAATTACGGAAGCGGCGATGGATGATGACATCGGAAGGGTGGTGGGTGGGTGCAGCTCTAGCTCCACAGCTCTCACCTTCCTTGCACGCGAGCTGGGGAGAGCTCTGCTCTGCTGCCATCCGCGAGCTGATCCTGGCACGCTCCAACCCATCTTCGTCATCAGCACTTGATCGGGAACGGGAGAATCGGACTTCAAAAGGAGAACACCGATGCAATACAGACTCTGGCGCCATTGAAAAACGGCGAGGAAAGAATTGACTCGCTTTACAAATTTTGCATGACCTGATGTCTCGACTACTTCCTTCTACAATACGCGCATGATCCGCGCATGCGCTCCATTATCGTGACCCCTGCTCCATCAAAGTGTCCCGGCGAGGCACATCCTTTATCCTTCACTTCCTCTCAACGCCATGCCAGTGTGACTGCAGGTGCACAAATCATGTCATTCTGCAGATATCAGGTGGCGGGTGAAACAAGCTCTTCCACGTTGCTCCATTGCAATCGTCCTCCTACGTAGGTGGTGAGGTAGAGATTCCGAGGTATCGTTCGTTAGGGTGTTCACAAGGCAACGAGAGGCTCCGTCTTGGGCTCATGCGACTCCGCCTTGAGCTCCGCGGTGGGGTCCACCGCCTCAGTGACTGCCGGCTCCTCCACTGGTGCCGAAGGGAAATCAGCACTGCTGACGCCACTCTCCGGAGTCACCTTCTCCACAGTCGCCTGAGTTGGTGTGACCTTGTCCGCGGTCTCCTGGCTGACATAGCCCTTCTCAACTGCAGCCTGCTTGGTTTGGCTGACGGTCTCCTGTGTCTTGGCGCTCGCTTGTCCAATGGCCTCCTGTGCCTTTGCGGTGTACTCCTTGGTAGCACTCTGCGTTGCTTGCCACGCCTTGCTGGCATTCTCGGCTGCCAACGAGCGGACCTGCTCAGTCTGTTCCGAAACAATTTTCTGGGCATTTCCGAGCTGCTCGTCGATCAATTCCTTGTTGGTGACGTAGATGAGTGGTGCGAAGTAGATGAGGGTGGTGAAGAAGAGGAAGAGACCCCAGGTGGGCATGACCTTGATCAGGTAGTACGACAGGAAGGAGCTGGAGAATGCCTGCAATGGCGTTAGCACAGCCAGGGAGACGGCTTCCATCATGGTAACGTACCGCGACCGTGGCGTAGACATTCTCGGCGAAGACAATACGCTGGAATTCAATGACGAAGAAGTTGCACAGCTCGACGGCATCTACTATGACGCTGTCGAGAGTCTCTTGCGGGATGGTGTAGTATTTCTTCGGTCGCAGCTTCGTGGCCACACCCTGATTGAGCACCAACTTGCCAGTGATCTCGGCTGCGGCAGTGATGCCCAGCACAATGTAGAGGGCCTTGAAGGCGTACTTGGCGACGGGGACGTAGCGGAAGGCGAGGATGGAGAGCACGATGGTGGCATAGCTGATGGCGGTCGCACGGGGATTCTCCCACGAGAGGAGGTTGTAGAAGAAGGAGTGGTAGTGGGTGAGGTTTTGGCCGGTAGCGGTCTGGGCGGAGGGGGTTTGGCGAGAGGCAGCGAGGTTTCCGAACTCGTTCTTGGTGGCAGCGGCCTCGTTGGCAGCTTTTTGGGCGACGGGCCCGTTGGTGAGGTCCTGCATCGTCTGCGAATTCTTGATGTCGCTCATGGTTGCCTGTGCGGTCTGCTGTGCGTCTGCGAGGAGAGCCATGTTAGGAGGAGGAGGAGGGGTGGCAGGGGAAGATTGGTGATAACTGTCGGGCGGGTCAGCTGGTGCGTGTGGGTGGTGGATGTGCAGCGTGCGCGCGCGAAGGTGTTTGTGCGAGGGAATGTTCACGAAGCAGGAAGCCACAGCGGAGACATGTGTCCATCTGTTTGCGGCGTGACTGACTGACGTGTTGCGCCGTCGTTCCTGTTTCGTTGGTTGCTGCTGCTGCTGCTGCCCACCGCACGCTCGAAAATGGGCGGGCGGGCAGTGTGCGTCGATCGAAGGGAGTGCACCTACCTCACTGTCCAAGAGGCTTTTGCTCTGATGCGAGGGGCCGTTGGAGGCTGCGGAGGTGTTTGCACCGTTGGAGTCGGCGTAGGGTTTGAGACTGGGATAGTGCGGTTGGGCGCTTGTCTCTGCCATGCCGATAGGGATGTCGTCAGATCCGACGCGCCAATACTGGTGGGAGATGTCCTTCTCACAAAGCTCCAAAATGGTCAATACTTATCGGCGGGTCGTGCGGCGGTGAGCGGAAGATGAAGAAGAAGAACGGTGAGGCGTGTCGCCCTCTCTGTGCGCAGTGACTTTTTCCACTGCTGCGACCCTGAAGTCTCTAGCGCTATCCTGATATCATTCCGTGTTCATTCACGCTTGCCCACTCCACCATCATCACGGCCGTGGAAACGGGACTCGCATGCAGACCCATACCTTGATTTCCCATCGCCATCGCTGGCGCCACTACGTCACCCGTCGAACGGCTCCCGAAGCGGCAGGCAGTCACACTACACCATCATTCTTCAGTCACCGCGCGTCGTGAGCAGGCCTCGTGCCAAGTTTTTAGCTCTCGCTTCGCACCGGGGGTGGGAGAGGCATGTGAAGATGTCACTAGTCAGTTAGCGAGCTCGGTCCTTTCTCTCCGACCCTCCGGCCGTGGAACCTTGTTGTCTCACCACCCCAAACGAGCCTGCTCTCTCATCTCACATTTTCACACTGTAGCAACAGCTTGCCTCTTCGTGCCACATCCACGAGCCTCGCCAGAGCGCCGTTTCCGACACGCTTCGGCACCTGTCTCGCCACGCACATCGCATCATGCGCCGCGGTGTTGCTGCCGCGCGCGCGCTATATATAGTCATGCCAACGCGTCCGTCTGCTGTGCGGCGGTAGGGTGGATTCGGAGGATCGTTCTGGTACTTGCGAAGTGTACGTGTCGAAAAGCGGCAATCGCCCTCCCGGATGGACCAGGGAAGCCCGTGAACATCGAGTGCAATCACCGGAACTGCTCTCCTGCGATCGCGGGAAGGAAGCAAAGAAAGCATCGTTTGATGACACACCGATGAGTGACCCTTCAACGTTCGAACGAAGCGACTCCCCATCCGCCAACCCATCCGCTCCTCACACCCGACAAGGCTGCGACTGTCGCACCATCCAACCCTCGAGACACGCGATCACCAAGATCCTCGAAAGTGGTGGCGTCCCCATCTTGGGCATTTCGACTGGCGACACGGACAAACTCGACCTCTACGAGAAGAAATATGATGGGAAAACAGCATACGTCGCCTTCGTGCCTGCCGATCAACGCGCTGTCTGCTCTCCGGACTACAACACCATCACGACTTGTCAGCTGATGAGCATCGCGATGACTCTCGGCAAAATTTACGTGCACGAAATCCGAGCCGAACTCTGCTTCTGGCTGGCTGGTCTGTGTGTGCCTGCGGGACAATCGAGCTCCGCAGTCAATGTGGCGGAAATACAGCGTAATGCCTATAGAGTGCTGCATATCGGATGAATGCGAACAGAACCCGGCGCAGCGTGTGAAAGATGGAGAAGGTCGGCAGTTACTGTTCCCGGACAGGATAAGGATACACGTCAGACAAGCGGGAGCAGATACTCCGTGGTCATCGAAGGTGATTGATTCGCACGCAGTGCTTCTGTAGAAGCATAAGGGCACAACTTGGGGCACAACTTGGAGCATCACAATTGGAGGATGTGAGCGTTGCACCATACATGGAGATACAGTCTTGGCCTTCACGGCAACTGGATGGACGGGGCACCAGAGGTAGAACATAGAGGTAGACGACCAAGAAACAATAGTAAACTTTCTATCTATCATGCAACGGATCGTTACACTGTGCAGGTACTGTAGCCCTCACAAGTCTGGCAGTCTGGGTATCCTTCGTCACCGCATCAACTACTGCAGATAATCACCATTGGTCTCCTTGTGGATCACATCGAACAGCGGCTTTGCACTGAACCAGCCAGCACGTCCGGTGCCCACAGAACGATAAGTGTACTGGGCCTCTTCCTCGCCAATCGCAATCGGCTTCTCCCCGCGCGAAGCAGCAGCCGCCTCGGCCATGAGTTGCGAATGGCAGCATTTTTCCAACGACACAAACCAGAAGATTGTCTGTGACCTCAATGTCAGCACGCCAACCGATGAAAGGAAAGCAAACAATTCTGTGGGTAGAATTGCAAGATGATGACAAAAACTCACCTCCTCAATCGTAGACCCCACAGTCAACAGTCCATGATTCTGCAACAGTGCCGCCTTCTTATCCCCCAAACACTTCGCAATATCCTTCCCTTCCTTCTCCGCCAACACAACCCCGTTGAAACTGTCATACACCACATGATCGTTGTGAAACGCGCACGAGTCCTGCGTCAGCGTATCGAGCTTCCTCCCCAACGAGCACCACGTCCGACCATAAATGGAATGGCTGTGAGCCGCACAATTGACGTCCGGCCGCGCGGCGTGGATGGCAGAATGGATCATGTAGGCGGCCGTGTTGAGCAGTCGGCATTCGCCGCCATCAACGACCTGTCCCGAGTGGTTGACGAGAATGAGATCGGATTTGTTGATCAGGGAGAACGCGACGCCGAAGGGGTTGACCCAGAAGCAGTCCGGCTGCACGGGATCTCTCATGGTGATGTGTCCCGCGACTCCCTCGTCAAACCCATACTTGCCAAAGATGCGGAATGCCGCGGCCAGTCGGCCTTTGAGGTATTCGCGCTCCTTGTACTTGTCTTCGAATTTTGGTGGTCTGCTCCGGATCGATATGTCAGCGATCAATTCGCCCGCGACTCTTCTTTGATGGCGGCGGAGGGAATGATATCCAGTTGACGCGTGGAAGGAACAACAACGAACCTCGGAAATTCCGTCATCTTCCCTTGCGCAATCGTCTTCTTGATTCCCGGCTCAAGAGGTGCTTGGCCCTCGTTCACAGGCACGGTATGGCCATTGCTGGCGACAGCCTCGGCGGTGCCGTTGCCGTTCTGTGCTTCTGCGTGAGGTGCCATAGTGTCAACAGCTCTTCGATGTTCGAGTGTGAATGTTGAAGCGAATGACAAGAAAGGACAATGTCAGCAGAGTAGCAGGTAGAAGGAAGATCGGATGTGTGGCAACTGCTCGGCAATGCTGTTGGACGGTGTCGCTGCGCTATTTGCTGGCCATCTTACGTATCCGGCCTATCGTCGTGCGCTGCCCCGCATTGTCACGAGTGAAGGGCCGTGGACGCCGTGGCTACAGAAGCCCAGAGTGGCCAACTTGTCACTACCTCACTCTCGCTTGA
>ANSM01002457.1:0-10490 GCA_000347735.1 Cercospora canescens BHU | reverse complement strand
CCCCTCGATGCCAGCACGCGAGCTGTTGGAAAAGGAAATTGTTCAGATGAACACCGAGGCCAACGCTGGTGGCCATCGACGTTCTAGCAGCTCCGGCCAGCGCGCAGGCTTGGCCCGTCGCCAATCTTCGCAGACGGAGGCCACGACGAACGGACACAGCCATCAAGATGGCGACCAGCAGAGACTGAAGTGGGATGAGGCCAATCTCTACTTGAATGAAGGGCAAATGGGCGGCAAGATGAGAATCGACGAACCCAAGACACCCTACGCCGGTCGCTACGACCCTACCGAGGATGAGGATGAGATTGAAACCATCAACGCCGAAGAACTCGCTGTGGATGAATTGGACATGAAACCACGTGCCCGCAAGGCATCTGGCTCGCGTGCCAAGGAACGTGACATTCCAGACATCGACATCGGCGAGCCAGAAATGGACCCTGCCGCACGTCGGGAGAGCGATTCGGAGCGTCGCGTACACGTCGACCCCGACAAGCTCGACAACGACGACGGAAGTCACGGCGAGCAAAACGAGGCCGACATGACTCGCGAGGAGCGTGAGAAGCACCAAAAGTTTGAGCAAATGCGCAAGAAACACTACGAGATGAAGAACATCAAGAACTTGCTGGGGTATATTACTCCCCTGTCTCCGGTAATCAGTCCTGATGCTGACGGCTTATAGCCATCCCGAGGAGCTCGATCGGCTTGATGATGACGAGTATACGAGTTAATGAGAATCATGAAGCATAGCGTTGGGCAGGAAACATCGAAATGACGCTTTGCGATTCAGCAGTGTCGCGGCGTTTAGAGTTGGCATTCGGATTGGCGTAGGTAAACATCAGAGCACAAGGATCTGATGGGCTGGCATCACATGGCTGTAGTATGACCACATCGGCACCCAATGGGAACAGTCTGATCACAGACTTTATCGAATCACGGACGAGTGGCATTTTTCTGGGGAATCGGAGGCACTTCTTTCCGTAGGTTCTGGGTGGCAGGCTGAGCTGACTTTCACACGAAGGCATTCATCAAAACTCGCCTCGTCGCTTACCTGCAGCCCTCATGATAAGCACGTGGGCCGCAAAGGCTTCTTTGAGAACACACAAGGCAGCTTTTGAGAACGCCGCTGGATGTACATGCAACGGAAGAACTGCTGACCAGGACGCTTGCAGTTTGTTCGGCTCGGTCGTACCGTATCTCCAATCCCTGTATATCGCAACCGAGCTCTTGGCCCGGTCCGAAACAGCACTTCCAGACTTCGCTTCATTAATTTGTTGCACTTTACACTCGATCGCAGCCGCTCTCTCACCAAGCCACAGCACAATCTGACAACATGGTGTGGGCGCAGTACCCAGATTGAGACGCGTGTGGCACAACACTATGGGTTTACAATCTACTTCGTTCTATCTGGTGCTTGGCCTGCAATCTCCCTCCGATGTACGACCGCGAGGAGGATGTGTTTTTGGAGCAGCGCGGAATATAAAACTCCAGATTGCGCGCTATATGGTGACTATTGGGTAGGTACTGCACTGTGTGCGCCCGGTCGCAACATCCGCTCTCTTATTGCTCTCGAGGAGAGCGTCCCTTCGTTTCTCAGAATCCATCTTCTTCGCGGCCTTGGTCATTTTGAACTACTTGTGCAGCGCACAGTGAAAGTCCTCCTGGAGAGGTTTGATACCCGCATATCAAGATGAAACTCCTTCAGCTTGCCGCAGCAGCGCTCATGCTTGCCACCAATTCTGTCGCTCAAGTATTCTCTAGCTACACGGACGAGGATGGCGTTGTCCTCTGGCAAAACACATTCAGTTCGCGGGTCGGTACTGGCAATGCCCAAGTTGGTCTCGCACTTCCTCCGGCCAACGCAGAAGACCTCAAGAACGAATACATCGGGCGAATCGTTGCTCCCATTCCCGCAGCAGGGACGTGGTTTGGTCTAACTCATACATCAGGGATGACAGGCTCCCTCATCTTGGTCACCTGGCCCAACAAAGGCAAAGTTATGACCTCCTTTCGCCATGCTTCTGGATACGTTGAGCCCGATATGTACACCGGCGATGCTACCCTTACGATCATCAATTCTTTCGTCAACGGAACACATTTTGGTCTGACCTACAGATGCCAACAGTGCTGGACTTGGGATCAGGATGGCGAAATAGGATCCTCGGTCCCAGCGACAACTTCTGGTGCAGTGCAATTGCTCGGATGGGCTCAAGCCACCGTGGCCCCAACGAATCCAGAAGCGACTGACGCGGCCATTGTACAGCATGCCCAGGCCAATATTCTAGGTGCTGAGGTCGCCTCTGCGAGGAACGCCGGTTACACTTCTTGGACCTCGCTCGGCACGCCCACGACTTCTGCTCCTGCTGGCACTGGAACAGCTGCTCCTCCTACTGGTAACACGACCGCAAGTGCAACGACCACCGCACCGGCTGCGCCATCTTGCACAAGCGATCTCACAATCACAAATCGCACTTGGGACTACATCGTAGTCGGATCAGGCGCCGGTGGCATTCCTGTCGCGGACCGTCTCTCAGAAACCGGTGCTTCGGTCCTACTTATCGAGAAGGGACCTCCATCCACTGCTCGTTGGGGCGGCTCTCTCAAGCCGAAATGGCTCGAAGGACAAGAACTGACGCGCTTTGACGTTCCAGGCCTTGACAATCAGATCTGGGTCGATTCGGCTGGCATTGCATGCACCGATGTCTCCGTCATGGCAGGGTGCGTTCTTGGCGGTGGCACGGCAGTCAACGCAGGCTTATGGTGGAAGCCCAACCCAACTGACTTCGACTTCAACTTTCCCGAGGGATGGAAGAGTAGGGACATGCAAGGTGCCATCGACAGGACCTTTCAAAGAATCCCATTCACCGACGTTCCTTCGCAAGACGGTAAGATCTATCAAGGCGAAGGCTATGATGTCCTCGCAGGTGCGCTGGCAGCAAGTGGTTGGAAGAATGTCACTGCAGGAAATGCGCCTGCCCAGAAGAACCTCACCTTCTCGAGACCGAACCACATGTTCTCCAAAGGAGAACGAGGTGGGCCTCTGGCGACTTATCTAGTGACTGCGAGCCAAAGGCAAAAATTTAAGATGATCACTGGCACTTCAGTCACTCGTGTCATCCGTCAGGGTCGCCGAATTACTGGTGTTGAAGTCGACGCTTTTCTCAAGGGCGGCCTTTGTGGTCAAATCAAAGCCAGAGCCGTCGTTCTGTCAGCTGGTGCTTTTGGAACGCCCAAAGTTCTCTTCCGATCAGGTATCGGACCACGAGCACAGCTAGAGACTGTTTCCAGTGCCGAAGGTGACAAATTGATCCAGAGCGACAACTGGATCGAGCTTCCAGTCGGACGGAATCTCGACGACCACACCTCGACCGATATTGTCATCACGCACCCCAACATTACGGCCTACGACTTCTATGGCGCATACAACAATCCAATTCGGGCAGATGCAGACCTGTATCTGAATCGCAGAAGTGGGATTCTTGCGCAGTCGGCACCGAACCTGATCGCCATGTTCTGGGAGGAAATACGAGGCAGGGATGGGATTACTCGACAGCTGCATTACTCCGCTCGCGTAGAGTCGAGTCATGACATTGAGAGCAACAATTCAGTCTCCATCACGCAATACTTGGGTCGTGGCTCCACGAAGCGCGGGGTGGCAACCATCACGAAGGCTTTGAACATGGTAGTCTCGGAAGTGCCTTACCCGAGTGAGGGCGAGAACCTAGCCGCCATCAAAACTAGCATACAGCATGTACTTGCTGCGTTGGCGAAGAACCCAGCGATCAAGGTGGCCTACCCCTCGCCGAACACGACTATTGACGACTGGATGGCCAGCTACCCGTTGACGACGAGTTCGCGTTCTGCAAACCACTGGATGGGTACGGCAAAATTGGGAAGTGACTCTGGTCTCCAGGGTGGCACGTCGGTCGTCGATCTTGACACCAAAGTGTACGGCACCGACAACCTGTTTGTTGTCGATGCTTCCTTGTTCCCGGGCATGGTGACCACAAACCCCTCAGCGCTCATCGTCGCCGTAGCAGAGCAAGCTTCGAGAAAGATCCTGGGGGTGGGATTACCCAACGGAACACCGGGTGGAGATACTGTCTTCGAGATAGGCAAATATCAGCAATGTGGCGGCAAGAGCTGGAGTGGTGCAAAGGTTTGTGGGAGCGGGTGGAAGTGTCAGCCGTGGAATGAGTACTACTTTCAATGTATCCCACAATGATGACGGCCGCGAGGGCTGTTCATGAGCGGGAGGAGCGTGATGGTGTGGCAGGCGTGCAGTCTACCGAAGTTCGGTGGAATGTGAGACACACACAGTCGATGTGCTTTCGTACGCGATGGACTTGAATTCGTTATTCGTTCCGATTCATCATTCCTGCAATTTCTTGTTTGGGACGACGGCCATTTGATAGCCAGTTGATGATGACGATCCAGTACAGGTCGCCAACGAGAGCAATCCGCGTCCCACGCGAAATCCTTGTACTACGCACTGACGACACGAGAAACCTTGAACCGACAACAGCCATCAGTACCCGCACTTCAACTTCTTTCTTGCTGGGTCATGAACGCGTCACACGTGCTTCCCTGTTCCTGTCCCACACAGTAGCATCGGAGATTGCGCGTTGATACTGTATCTCGCACTCCTCAATCACCCCGTCATCCTATCACGTCTTCGTGTCGAGTGCTGTGCTTGATGGCGGACACATGTCGGCGGCGGCGGTAGGACCATGAGCGTGGAACCGATGTCAAGCCGCGCGTGGAGGACGAAATGCGAAAGTGCAGTTTGGAGATGCCGAAGAGATCGGCCGAACGCATGAAATCTCCACTGCGGAGACTTGGCAAGCAGACAGAGGACCATGCCATGATGAACGCTGCACGACGAAGAAGCTCTCCCAGCCTGAGCTATCAAACTCGGCAGATCACGGGAGAAATTCCTCTCTGGACGACCTGTGCTGCGCTGGCCTGCGTTACCATACGCGCTACTTGGTGAATCGCCGTCCCAACCATCACTGCTAGCAGATTTTGCGCCATCAATCGACCGCGGTTCATGCCTGCAGTGAATATATACATCTGCTGGGGCGGCCCGCACATGTATTATCCCACGCTGCAGGTCACACACCCTCTCCGCCTGCACGCGCAACACAACGCATTGGCGGGGCGGGAAGGAAACAACCACGACTTACCTGGCTGGCAGAGTGAGGGGCAGAAGCTCTGCTACTGGTGCAAAAGCTACGCATCCCACGCTTTGCCTGCAAGCCATCCTCGGATCCGGGGCAACAACCTGGCCGCGCGCGCGACCTTCCGCGAGGCACGAGATATCATCCACGACTTTCAATCAGCAATTTGCGGCTAAATCGCAGTGACGTTGTATCACCCTCGCTTCCACCCGTACTCTGCAGACAAAGCCCCAGAGCTTGTGCCGAGCAGATATATACAAAGCTGACGTCCTGCCTATTACGACCACTCATCCATCTGTCACTGGAACCCGACATCTGGTGTTGCTTTGGGGCAGCTTCACGACATCTCTGGCCATGAACTTTCAGACTGCTATTGTTACAGAATATCCGTTGCCTGTCGAAAACGTCAACCGCTGAGCGGGCTTTGCAGAAGTGACTCAACGTCACGCCCTTTGTCACACCCTGCATGAATATAACCCTCGGCTTGTGGACCGATCTTTGAATCCTCATTGAAATGGGACAGCCAATTCTGGAGTCGAGCACTTTGCTCAACGCCAATATCGGATTTCTTGTCAGAGTTCCAGCACCGTTCAGAGCTTCCAACGCTGATCATTGACAGAGAACACACCTGGTTATGATCCACATACCGACGTCAATATGGCCTTTGTTTCTACAACCCATACTTGGCCTACTACTTCACAACGACCTGCGAGACGAAGATGGCGCTACGATACCACCGCATCGACCCTGGTGTCACTGGAAGCCCTTCACGAACGTATCGATCACCCCAAACGAATGCTCAATCGTATGCCCTCGCGAGGACGCCGAAACCTTATTTCAGCCCCTCATCGCGAGCCTCAGCCCAACTCTACAGAAGCAAGTCTCGATCAGCAAAGAGGATTACTCGGTCATCACAATCGGTGGGGAAGGGTTGGAGGCGGGACAACGAGTCCTTGACCTGACAAGTCCATTGGCATTGGCGGGCATTCCCATATTCTTCATTACATCCTACTATTCCGACTTCGTCCTGGTCCCGTACAGCTCTCGATCAAAAGTCATCCATGCTCTCGAAGAACGTGGCTTCGTATTCGAAGCCGACAGCGAAGACGGTGAAGCCGGCCATATGACGAACCCAGCCTCACCGCTCCTGAATTCCCATGCCCGCCAAGGATCTTCCGGATCATCATCGAGCTCGACAGAAGGTTTCGGGTTCAATTCCATGATCCCTGCCCTTCGCGCACCTCACACGCCGCCTCCAACTACCATATCCGACCTCCAAACCCGGACCTTCAAAATCCTCGCGCGCAATAATATTACTCCTTTTGTCGACCCCACGATAGAGTTGGTCACATGCGCCGGCCTGAAAGATAGCACTCCTCATTCTTCCGAAACCAACTTCACCGAAGGGAAACTCCAACTCGGCATCGCAAGATGCCTCACGGCGTCGTACCCGCCCCCAAAATTCTTCTCCGTGACGCTCACCGATAACGAGTCCGCTTCGTTGACGCTGGAAAAGCGCCTGCTACAGTACTTTCCCGAAGAAGGCGAAGATATCCTGCTCGGAACGCAATCGCCCGAGCAGATTCCCATCACATTAGATCTCAAAGACCTCCCGCGTGAGAGCACGGGCATTGTGTGTGGGGTGTCGAGTCGCTTGACGGAGGGCATGAAAGGGAGGATCGGCCCGACGGAAATGTTCAATATGAGTTATCTGAGCACCAGTCGTGCGGGCCATGTCATTGTGTACGAAGACGAGTTGGCGGATGTAATGGAGGCTCTCAGTGGAGCCCAGTTAGTGGACGGGGAAGGAGGATAGAAAGTATGTAGAAGTGAAAAAAAAAACAAACAAAAAGAAACCATTTGCGACACCGAACAAGCCGTTCACACATGCTTGTCAGTTGGAGGGGTTGCATGACGGCGTCTCTGCAAATGTGTAGATCAAGCAAACGCATTTGCATGAGCCCAGTATACAGTTTCTATCCAAAAGTTTCCAAAAAGACCGACCCCTGACACAGTGGTGTTCCGCTAGAACGCAGCAAATCCGAGAAAGGAGAGTCGTAATCATAGCTCTCTTTCCATCTCACATGTACATCAGAGAGCCCACCCCGTCACACATGATACATACCTAGTATTCACTCAAGCCACATCCTACTCACGCTTCGAGAAAGTAGGCCCAGCACTCAAGCCTCCCACGATCACTCGACTCAAGCTACGGGATCTCTTGTGACTGAGTCCTCCAGACTTGTTCGAGAGAGCAGTAGATCTACGCGTATTCACCTTCCGCAAGCCTGCCGGATCCTGATCGCCGCCCGCGGCAGCAGTCATGGCCTGATCCGACCGACTTTGAGGTCTTGTGTGTTGCGCAGGGAGTCCATTCTCGTCGAGTTCGCCGTCTTCCCATGTGCGGGCCTTGCCGTGCCTGCCAAACAGGTTCTGATTCTCTTCAGCAAACATGCTGCCACGTCGAGTCAATCTTCGCTCGGCTTCCTCGTGCTCTTTTTGCTGAAGCTTGTCGCTCGGAAGTAAGATGGCGCGATCAAGAGCATACGGCAGACCACGATGGCGACCTCGAATCATCATCGCAATGATGACGAGCTTGGATATGACTCGAAACTGTCCCGAGAAGGATGTGTTGAAGTTCGGGTAGCCAAGTGACAAACCTACTGTTCCGTACGCCGAGACGATCTCGAACAGCACGCTGAACATCGTGAAGGCGGGTTCATTCGTGTTGGCAATCTTGTCACCCTCGACGATAGCGATGATGAAGAGCCCCAAGAAAATATACCACAAATCGAAGGAGAGCTGCCTACGCAGATGTTGACTGACGTAGCTTTGCTCGTCGTCATCCCCACCCGCCTCTTCGCCGCCGAAGATTCCAAGTGACTTCTCCTCGTACACGTTCGTCCGTCTGATAGAAATGGCGATTGGGAACACGGAGATGTACATCATGATCATGTAGCTCACTTGGATCGCAGCGTGGAGATCGGCAAGGTTGACGGATGCGAATCCTGCTGTGCGGGTCGAAGCAGCCTGGAACCATCCGTTGAGAACTCTGATTCCAGGATGGAGTTCACTAACCACCTCCTGATTCAGGTCCAAAATTATGAAGAAGATCAGATCGATCAGGTTAAGCCCCATCAGCACCCAGAACAACCACCATGTTGCCTTGCTAGGAAAGAGCAAGGTAAAACATCGGCGCGGGTGGTCGAGCAAAAAGCGGAGTTCTTTCCAAAGCTCGCTTTCGAACGTGACGATCTTCGACAGGACCCAGATGATGAAACGCAGCATGCACGGGAAGCCGGTGTTGCCAATGATGATGAGGAATGACCCAAAGAGCAGAGGAAGCACCGCATCTTGGAAGTCAATCATGGACGTCGGGACGATTGTGAAGCCCAGGTCGTTTAGCAAAGAGGCTGGCGTGAAAACACCCCACCATCCCGGGTCTTGGCCGTAAGAGATGACCTTGCTTCTCCACGGCTCGGTATGCATGATCCAGGGGAGCAAGACAGTCATGCCGAGGACGTGAAAACCAACGTAGTACCCAATTAATATCTTGGCAAGTGTCTTGAGCGCCCGATACTCGATGCCGCCCAGCTCCTCACGCTGTTCTGACGTGAGTCCCATGAACATACTGTTGCGGCCAGTCGTGGCGGTCCAGTCGAAATATGGCATCGGCTCGATATTACTGGGCCCGGTGAGGTTGGTCCATGCTTTGGCAAAACTGCGTCGACCTTCTGTAATATTGGGAAACCGGGAATTGCGACCGCGCCCTACTCCCATCATGCTCAGAATCCTTGTGAGGCGGGAGTGTTCGTGGACGGCCTCTGGATCACCTTCGCTGGTTTCCTGCCCTTCTTCTTTCGATTTGGTGGCAGCGCGCTCACGATGGGCAGGATGTTCGGGCACATCAATAGTGACACCGCGTCTAACCTGACGATCCTCGTGGGACGCCTCGCTGCGACCGTCCGCACTTTTGGGGCGGTTGAGAGAAGCACCACCTGCAGAAAGCTTTGTGTGCAGACGTGACATGGTGGTGTCCTCATCCAACTGTTCTGGTACTTCACCTCTGTCGAAGTCTCGAGGACCTGGGATGTAGAGTGCCCCGCCCTTCTTCGCATTGGCCTGCTGCCGCTCTAAGAACTCGATGTGCTTCGATACATCTCGATGTTCGGGGATGCGTGCAATCTCGGGCGATCGACGACCAGATTTTGGTATTTCATCTGCGAAAGTTATTTCCCGATGAAGTTTGGGATTGAGACCCATAAAGGGGGTGTCCGGTTCCTCAGTAGGCATAGAGGACAACTCGGGTTCGTGCCCCGCAGGCGTTACGATCGTGGATTCGGACGAACCAGTTCCGTTCTCCTTGTCTTTACTATTCGTTCTACTCGATTCCGGCGAGTCCTGCTCTATACTCTCCAGTCCAATACTCGGCCCAATCTTCTGTTTGAAATGTTGTCGTTTCGTCTCGGTGTCGTCGTCGTTACCATTTCTATCGATAAACCTCGCGGTGTCTGTGTCGACCGTGATCTGCCTTTCTCGAATGCCTCCCGCTTCCAACTGGCCTGCCACGTTGTCGCGGGCATCCTTCTCCCCTCGCATCTGGCTCTTCGATCGGCTTAAAGTGAATCGTGCTCGGCCTCTCTTGGCACGAGACTCCTTTACGATGTGCTCAAATCGCTTCTCGAACCAGTATAGTCGCACAAAGACCACGAAAGTATTGATGAAGATGGGAGTGCATATGCATGTGACGAGCATCATCACAACTTGCTGGTAGAGATAGAGGGTGTTGATGTCGATTGTGTTGAGTCCCGACTGGGTCGCCATGCCCGCGGCAAAGAAGAGAGCGTCGATGTAGGGCATCAGGCCGGCCGGGTAGAGCATAATGGAGCCAATGATGGTCATGGCCAACATGAACATATAGTGAAGAGTGATGAAGTTGAAATGTGGCTTCTTCAGCGACTGTTTGCTGGGGATGAGGGAGAACAGCCAGCCGCCAACCTCCCTCAATGGCGACAACGGGCCATCGGTGAGTGCGCCGGCCATGGTGTCGCAGACTCGGCGGTGCCGACGTCGAGATCGAAGGTGTGAATGCGGCGGAAAGGCGGGAGACGGAGTCCTCGGTTAGACCTTGAGTCGGGTGCGTGCGGTGGAGGAAGGCATGGTTATTGCGGAGTGCTGACCATTGTGGAGGCCGAGGGTCGTCGACAAACACGGGACTGGAAGCGCAAGAAATGCGACCGACGGAGAAGGGAGGTCGGAGGAAGTGGCCAGTCGCGGGAGGCGCCGAGGTGTGTTGCCACGTCGATCGCCGTC
>ANSM01002455.1:0-10337 GCA_000347735.1 Cercospora canescens BHU | reverse complement strand
TGTTGGACGTCCCATCTCGCCGGCCAGTTCAGGGCGCGCTTCTCCAGTCCCGCGCAGCACGCGTCGAGCCGTCGAGGGCGGTATGTACGTGGGTGTGGGTTAGAAAGCACTCAATCAGTCCTGATGGAATCACAGATTTATTCAAAGCAGACAAAAGTCTCCGGAGATATGGCGCCAACATCGAGCGAGCTCTCGCAACTTGGGAGATCTCTCCCGAGGAATGGGCAGACTACATTGCCTTCCTGGCCCGGCTTCTGAAGGCTATACAAACGAACCCCAAGGATGTTCCAATCCTTCCGCACAGCGCTGCGATTGCAGCTAGATTGGCGCAATGCTTGAATCCGGCATTGCCAGCAGGTGTGCATCAAAAAGCACTGGAAGTTTACGCTTACATCTTTTCTGCTCTCGGGAGGGAATACATCTCTTGTCATCTGCATGAGCTACTGCCTGGACTGGCATCAGTGCTATCGTTCGCATCATTGTCCGTACGACCCGCACTTTACGAGATACTGGAGACCTACGTCGTGAAACTGCATCCATCTGAGCTCAGGCCTGCCTTGAAATCCCTCATACTGGCATTGCTACCTGCTCTGGAGGAAGGCCAGGGAGAAGATTTTGAGCGCGTTTTCGCCATCCTGCATTCGCTCGAGCGGTCATTCTTCGTAGACAACGAGGATGTCCTTTCCGATGGGGACTCTGGAGGCTACTTCTGGCAGTGTCTGTTCCTTGCCATCATTACTAGCCCTGCGCGGCGACAGGGTGCCTTGAATTACTTACTCAGGTCACTGCCGGTCTTTCCAGGATCGGCGACTGCATCTGGAACTCGGAGTCAGCCGACTCGTATGCCTAGGGAGGCCGAATGTATAGTGTCTCCTGAGCCAGGGCTACTAATACGTTGTTTTGTGTCAGGTCTCTTAGATCAGCAGGTCCTTGTCCAGAGAGGCTTCCTTGATCTTTTGGTTTCGAACTTGCCGTTAAGCTCCACGGTTCTCCAAGAGCGAGCTCGAAGGGAAGATCTTGACCGACTTGTGGCCGCAGTGTCGCAAGTGAGTTTGCGAAAGGACATGTCTCTGAATAGACGCCTATGGAGTTGGTTCTTGGGTCCGGAACCAAAAGATACCACAGATGGAGATTCCTCACCCAAGCTGGAGCGGAAGAATTCCGACGATCCGGCCTCCAACTCCCAATTGCGATATTTCCTTGCACACGGCAGAGCAAGTCTAGAACGCTGTGTTCTGAAAATGCTACAAACACCGGCAATTGACGTAGCTTCACGGGCGCGTGCTTACCGCATCTGCTCATCACTGATGGATCGCTGGGAAATTGGAGGTCATTTGGTTGCACGAGTCTTCCTGCCTGCGATGAGATCGTTATATGCCTATTCTACGTTGGCACCGGGGGAACAGGTAGCCGAGGTCGTCAAGAGCGCAAGCACTTTCTTTGACGCTGTCGAAGCCAGTCTTATCTGGGGCAATATTATTGACGTACTTACAGTCGCTTTGGACGGTAGCGGCGGCAGATGCGCAGATCTTGAGCTCGTGCACTGGTTGATTGGTACCTTCAACGTGAGGGACGAAGAAATGATCACTGCTCACATCCCGATGACGTTCCTCTACTTGGCAAGCCGGATCACCTCTGATGCGATTACTGGCGATGCGCGAATGCAGGTCATTCTGATTATGTCGCAGCTTCTTGGCCTCATCCCAGCCCGGCTACTACGACCGCAAACAGAGACAACCCGGAATGATGATATTTCCGACAAAACTATAGAAACGACGATTGTCCGCTTCTATCAACAGGAAGAACAACCGGATAGCAGACATCTGCCTTTCAGTCTTCCTCACATGGTGAATCTGGCAGGCTCTAGGGTGTGCACGGTCGTAGAGAAGTCCCTAGCATCAGTCGATGGCGACCTTTTCCTCAAGAGCGCAAACCTTGTACTCGCGTTACTGGATAGGGCGGGTAGTATCGACGTCCCGCGATACTCCACAATCGGCGATATGTTGGAAGCATCGTTTGCAACGCCTGAAGCAGCATTCCGCGAGATACCGTTCGCCATCGGGAACCACGCAGTCTTACTTGTAGCAGCGTTGACCTCATCAAAGCCGAATCCCCACTTGGATGTTGCGCAGGTGAAATTCCTTGTACCAGGTCTTGCTGCTCACCTTTGGGCACATATGTCTCCTGATCGCCCAAAATACCACGTTGAAGCGGTACGGGCGTTTTGGCAGCTTGAGGATCTGTTAGCGCCTTCAGATGCAGTCCAGTCATCTTTAGCGACACTGATACGGTTTCCACCTGCCGAGACCGACGAAGCTGAGGCCGCAAGACGATTCAGCGTGCTCTGGACTCATTCGGTACCTTCGGGCCATGATGGCACCATCATCAAGCGCGCGAGCACTATGCCGGTTTTGTCTGGAGTGAAGCAGGCTGCAGCCGCCAAGGACGTCCTCGAGCAGCCACTGATGCTGGTACTTGACGCGCTAGCAGATCCAGCTCCTCCAGTGTTTGACGTCGTCAAGAGATGGTTGCACCGATTGCATAGCCTGGATCAGGTCTTCCTGATATTGTTCGGAAACCTTCACGCCTGTGTACCGATAAAAAGACCTACCATTGGCACGTCTTTCAGCCAGATCGAGCGGCAGCAAAAGGACCGCATTAGAGAGCTCGAATATTTCATCAGCCTGTTTCAGAACATACTGGCTCACGGCAATCAATGGACGTGGCAATGTCTGAGCCAGACGAATGTGACAGGTTTCTTCGACCAGGAAGAGAAGGATGGCTTCACAACGCTCGCCGAGCTCTGCTCGCAAATGCTTTGTAGCGAGGAGCATGAGTCGCTCGGTCTCAACCAAAAACTCTTATCGACGCTGGGAATCATGCTGCTAAGCCCAGCCGCAGCAGCACTGCAACCGCTGAGCATTGACACACGACTGCTTGACATTCTGACGATATGCATTCCCGGGAATATGCATTCTTTGCAAGGAGAACTCCTTAAGCTGCTCAGACCTGCCTTGAGGTTACGTCTGACCCGCCCGGCAGCAGATGTCGACTCTCCGCAACCTAGGCCCTCAATCTCGACGGCCACAAAACGACCTTCGATAGCACCATCTGCGCGATCGCAGTCAGCTGTCAACGGCATTGCCACGGCCGCTGCTATCAGTCCGCCTCCGCAGCTGTTCAATTGCATTCGAGCTGGGATCTCAAATGCTCAATCTCGATACCATCTGGATCTTTGGCTGGAGTTCCTCGCTGACATCCTTCCCAACCTTGCCGATGCGATATTCACCAACCTTCTCCCGCTTGTGGAGACATTTTGCAAAGAACTCAGAGCAGCGCACGATCAATTGGCAAGCATTTCACGCAATACACATTCCACCGATGCTATTGCCCCGGAGATTGCAATCATAAGCTTGTTGGACGGCCTTGAAATGATATTAGACCGTGCTTACGAGTGCCTGATCAGCGACACCTCCACCGAGCGGGCTCCCAAAGAAGTCGAGCCTCGATCGAACTTTTTCAGCAGCGTGGCTACTGGCGTGTTCAAATCCGATGGCCCTCCAAGCCGTACAGCCACTGCAAACAGCCGCCTTACGGTCCTTCTAGTTCTTCACGATGCTATACGTGTGGCCCTCAGAATGTGGCTGTGGGCCAGCAATGTAACAAATGCTGCCGAACATGACACGGTCAGCGCAGGAACAACAGCATACAACGCTTTCAAGGTTCGCAATAAGTGTCGGCATCTCCTGGAGCAGATCTTCGCCGTGGAGCCGTTGGAGAGCGTTGAAGTGATTGCGCTCCATTGGTGCAATGCGGCGACATCTCGTGAAGCGACATCAACCTTGAGTCTCTTGCAGGTCATGCAGGTCACGAAGCCCAAGAATGTGGTTCCCGCCATTCTCGACGCCCTGTGCACACGCACAAATCCATCCTCCATCCCGGTGTCACGTCAATCAAGTCTGACTATCGATCTCAGCCCCGCTGATGTTGCGAACTTTCTCTCCGCATATCTGGACTCAACAGAAGATGACGCGATGGACGAGGTCTGGCCGAATTGCATTGCCTTTCTTCGAGATGTCCTTGCCAATCCTTTGCCCCATCGCCAAGTTCTGTCGCATCTGCTCTCCATTGTACTGCTGCTCGCGGAGAAGCTAGGAAATACTAATTTTGGGGAGCAGAGGAAAATGCGGAAAGACCTGGGTGACACTTTCCAGCGACTTCTTACAGCCACATTCACAACACTGCCATCTGGATCTGTCGCAGAATCAGCAAGTCGCTCGTCGCAAAACGAGAATGCAAGCTCCAGAAAAGCGGACAATGAATTTTCCATGACCCTCTTGCCGGTGTTGAACCGTGTGACTGCAAGAATCGATCTGATTTTAGATACACCAGAGAAGACGGCGACGGCCATCAACAACATCACACAGAGCCTTGTCGCACCAGCACTGCGGGCGCGGACGTTTCCCAAGAATCTTTCCATCGATATGCTGCAATTAGTCGTGCAGATTGCACGAAAAGCCCCAAGCGCAAAGCCTTGGAAGAAGGAGCTCGGAGATGCTCTCAACGATCCTAAATTGCTAGCGTCGTCTCCTGAACTCATGATGAATGGATGGTTTCCGGCATTCTATCAACTGTCACTCCAGGACAGAGACCGCATGCCAGACCTGCTAGTCCGCTTGGCACCCCCATCGAGCGCGGGCATCATGTTCGGAGTCGGTGCCAATGCTGCCCGTCTGGAGGCTGATCGCAAGACGCAGCTCAATCTTCGCCGCATATGTGTACTGTTCCTCGCCTCGCCGGAAGACAGCTACGTGCCTCATCTCAGAACGATTGAAGAAAAGATGTCGGAATTGTTTGACGCAAGTCCGTCATCATCGCCGTCTGCGGCCATCAAAGCTGAGCTATTCCTGCTTTGCAGGGTACTGGCACTGTCTGTGAGCGCTGCGCATCTATCTCCGTTCTGGCCCATCATCAACGACAAGCTGCAGACGGTGCTCTCATCCCTCATGCCAGACAGTGTGGAAGCGGATGATTTCAACAACTTCACGACATTGCAAGCCTGCAAACTACTTGATCTGCTCATCACATTGTCTCCAGACGAGTTCCAATTACATGAGTGGCTGTACATTACGGACACGATCGATGCGGTCTACCAGCCTATCAAGTGGACTCCCACGGCACTTTCCGATCAAATCGCAGATGCTTTGAGTTCCGCGCACGTGGAGGACAGTGTCTCTGCCACAGCACATGTCTCTGCTCCTGCTGGAAAGCGTGTGACTTTGCTCGGCCGTAATTTGGGCGTGGACAGGGAAGATATGAAGGCGATGGCCAAGGAAGATTTTGCTCGTGCTGTGCTGCGGCCCTTTCTGAATCAATTGAGCATTCATGCATACGAGGGTGTGTACAGCATGGATGACCCGGACGTCACTGCCTTGAGGCAAGATGTGCTTTCTGATTTATTAGATCAGAGCAGTATTGTAGAATAAGGGCACCGTGAAGTGATCATTTGTCCTGACGCCTCACAATCATGCCATCAATTCGGTTCCGCTCACTCTTTCATCAAGCTCGCTCGTCACTTCTCAGAATCCGCCGATCTGAGGAGTTCACATTCATAGTCTTGGGTATCCGCGTTCTTGAATTGCAGACCTACTCATTTTCACTTGCATGCAAGATGTCAAGATTCCCTCGACAAATAGGCCGATCGTTGTTACAAGCCATCTGTGCACCACTCATCGGCATCATTCCGCCAGAGGAGTATCTGGACGTTTCCAAGACAGCCATTTAGTGCGGTAAAGTCAGTGCCCTCCACAACACTGAGTCTGTCCGGGTAGACAGATCCGCTGAGAGATGGCCCGGAATTGGTGCGCGTGCCCGAGATCCAGTGGAGAGAATGGTCGGGCTTGCCAGAAGCTCGAACCTGGAATTTTTGAGATGCAAAACTGATTCTGGTAGCAAACGAGATGGAGGAACCGTCTCTGCAAGCACGGCCCAGCACCAACAATGCCGCATCCACGTGCACGAGGAAGATGGTGGAGATTTATTGCGCGAGGGAAGACTCCACGCCCAAAGAATGCATTCATGATCTACCGTGTCGACCCCCACGCAGCTGTTGCAGCTCCGAACCCTGGCATGCCCAACAATGACATTGCTGGGTTGAGCGTCAAGACGGATGAAATGCGCCTGCGTACATTGCTGACCGGCCGCTAAAGCCAGGATTTGCCAATGCAGGTGAGAAGCTGTCAGGCGCAGTGCTTCAGACGCAACGACTGCCACAGGTCAAGGAGAGAGATCTTGACGATCTCGATACAACGTCCAGTAAATGGCAAGGGGCTGCCTGCGGCGCAGGGGTGATGTTGGAGGAAGCAGACCACTCCAAAAGCGCACGCCAAGGACGTCTGCAGCGTCTTAGAGTCGTCTGCAGGTTTCACGCCAACATTGTCAGAGTGCGTGAAAATTATCAAAGTTTACAATGAATTCAGATCGGCCGTGGACGAACCATTCGTTTCCTGTCTTCACACGGGAATCTGTCAACGCTCAGGTATAAGTGACGGTCATTTGTGCTGCACTTGCATTTTCATTTGCGCCGTTTGCATTCACTTCACATGCGTCAAGGCGTCGAAAGCTCGCTTACCGCCGCACTTGTATGTTTGTTTCTCTTACCTTGACTGCAAATTGCAACCGCCTTGATCAAAGCTTGCGATACTCCACTGCAGCCAACATTCCAGTCTCAGCACTCTGACAAGAGTAAGTCCCACACGGCCAGATGAAATGCAAGCACCGTCACCACGAGTATAACCCACTCGCACTAATCTGTCACTGCTCCCAATGTGCACATTGTTCGCGCTCAGTTGGCGCTCCAGTGGAGAGAAGAAGAGCTGACATGTTAGTGACAAGTCCCGCACGAACACAATACAACTCCACTGCAACCTCCACACAACAGCCACAGCAATCATGCCTCTCTCTACCAAGCAAATGGAGTACCTCGCCCTCGCCTGGCAATGTTTCGAGACCGAGCCGAGGGTATCAACTCAGCCCCTTCTCTTCCCCCTAGCCGTTAACACCAGACACCCATCTAATGCTTGCTCTTCCAGATCGACTACGACAAGTTCAAGACGGTCGCCGGCCTCGCCTCAGCCGCTTCCGCCCGCGAGTTGATGCGAGTCACCAAGAAGAAGTTGAAAGAAGAGTACGGAGCACTCTCGGGCACCATGACCGCCGCCAACGGTAGCAACGTCGGAGGCGCCACTCCATCGAAGAAGAGCACTCCCCGCGTGAGTCTCCTTTTCCCACTCGCTTGTGGTTCGGCGCTGATTGCCACCCCTTCCCAGACCCCACCCTCCAAGCGCGCCCGTGGAAAGAAAGCCGCCTCGGACGTCAACGGCACCGCCACCGACGGAGATGATGATGATGATGATGATTACGGAGACGACACCCCAGTAGCCAAGCGCTCCAAGACCCCAGCCAGCGGCATCAAGAAGAGCAGCAAGAAGGATGCATCCGACAGCTCCAACGGAGTCGTCGTCAAACACGAGCCGCATGCTGCTGGAGACGATGCCGACGACAGTGATGGATACTTGTGATCACACGATCATGACTTCTCGCGTTGCATTGCACTGAGCGAAGCAAAGACTTGTGTGCGCCAACGCAGAGGGACACTGTCGTCCGTTGATCGGGCTTGGGAAAACAAAGAGTTTGACTGCAGCTGGCACAACCGAACTGGCACAATTCTGGAGACACGCAGAGAGTCTACGCACACAGTAGAATTCTCTTCGAATAACGTTTGCATTTGAAGAAAACTCACATTGCCTTTTATACATTGGGAACCCGCTCACCGGTCCGTTCGCTCGCTCTCATTCGTCTTCCGCTTCTTTGTACAATGGCGACAACTCGTCAGCTGCTCGCAAAAACATCTCGCAATCCACCCTTGAAACATCAATGACACAACATGTCATGAGCCCCTTATGCCCAAGCCACCTACTGAACCTTCAAGCTGGTGTGATCTATCCTTTCCCAAACAGTGTCGTTCGTCCAACGCCAGCACCATCTGGGAGCTCAACTCTGAGACATGGCCATCTCGTGTAACCCGCAAAGTAAACCCAACGCCACTTTGTCCGTGTTAGGCATCATCAAGGCTCCGAGTATCGCATGCCCCTGCGGTATGCCTTCCCATTTAGGTCCGAGCGGAATTTCTGTTTCCTCATCACCGCCGCTCGTACCATTCACTCCACCATTGGATGCCCCATTCGTCTGTGCGAGGACACTCCGGACACTTCCCTTGCCGGCCTTCTCTGCGAGACGTTTCATCATCGTCAAGGCCCGATACGTGATGAGCTTAAAAGTTTCGGTGTCCATGCCAAGTTCGCGCCCCTGAGGTCCGGCTGCCTGATTTCGGTCGACAGACAACAAGGCTGCCAGATTGAGAAGTGCAACAGCCCAGCCGTCCTCGCTTTCTATCCAAGCACGCGCGAGGTCGGCATCGTTACTTGGTGCCAGTGTGGTGAGGATGTCAGCGGCCAGCATGCCTTGCGTCAAATAAGCTTTTCGAGCCTCTACGATGCGAAGCTGTGCAGTGTTGCCGACCGGGCCCTTCGACCGGTCCGGTAGTACCGATATTGACAAGGAGAAAGCCTTCGTCAGTAAATCTAGCGGCGATTCGGTGGCTGCGTAAGATTCGGCGAAGATGCTCTTGTAAAGAGTACGATTAGGATCTTGTCTGGCCAGCAGCTTGGCCAGACAGTCGACCGCAGGTGGAAGGTACTTGTGTTGTACCGGCGAGAAGCTCGTGAACCGCAGCTTATCTCCGCACTCAGTGTAGGCAGGAGCTGGCTGGGGCGCAAACGCCAACAAGAAGTGGAGGATGTGGAGAGCGTCATCCCGCGTGGGAAGCTCCAAGCTTTGTGTGATGTTTGACAAGAATATGATGGTATCTTTGAAATAATCACCGGTATTGAGATAATTTCGCAGAAACATATTGCGGGTCCCGAGGAGTCGTATGGTATTGCTGAGCCATTTGATCAGAGGTGGTGAAGTAAGCAACCCATGATTGAACTCATAGAACGAGAAGTTTCTCAAGGTAGTGGTGATGGCAATGAGCTTGTCAGCCGCACGATCGAGGTCGTACGCTCGTGTACCAAAGTCGGGGACTTCCTGGAGCGTTTCTGCTTCCAGCTTTGCGCTTCGCAAGACGTCCTCATAGGAAGGAAGATCCAACGCATCCGAGACCTCGACCGCATCTTCGGAGAGCATCTCAATTTGTTCTTCTGCGCAATCGATGATAACGTCCAGCAAGTCTTCGCACAAGTTGAGATTCAAAGCTACGCGCTGGTCGAATGAGATGATTGCTAGCACGTCGAGAGCATATCGCACTTCGGCATGGATGCCGGAAGCAAGACTCAGAGTGATCGCCTTCGTGTCAATGACGCCCATTTCATCAACTGTAGGCATATTCGGTATTTTGGCAGCGATCGCGGATCCGAGCTCATATAGCGCAGGAATGTCATAGCCACCATCCGTCTCTATCGACCGGACCTGGGGCTGATAATTCGTGCTCTGAGGCTCTTCGCTCTTCATGACTGCGCCCGTGGATTCTTGCTTGACAGAAGGCGGTCGTTGCTTGGCGACAAGAGGAGAGGCCGACGCCGTGTCCGGCCGCACGCCAGGCTGGGGTGTCATCTGCTCCGGTTTGCGCAAGCTACTATTCCTCCTATGATGCATACCAGGTGCACCGCCCATCATTTGCTGGGGTGTCGACATGCCGTTGGGGGGTAACGAGGCATTTGCCTGGACAGGAGTGCCCTGCTGAACTTGCTGATTCTGTTGGAGCTGCTGGAACTGGCTCTGTTGCACGGTGGGCTGCATCATTTTCGTGGGAGACTGCTGCCGCTGCCCGTTGAAGGCCATTTGTTGAGCGTGTATCCTCGCCTCTTGCTGCTTCTGTTGCATCTTCTGTTGAAACCAAATGCGCTCGTAGCCCGCGATGGCAGTGGCATGTACGTTCTTCAGCTCTTCCGCTGCGGTCGGCGGGAAGCTCATCTTGCTCGCCACCGTGGGCCACTGACCTGCCTTCTCCACCTGCGGCGATCCGCCGGCGCTGGTGACGATTGTCCACAACGCGAACAAGTCGACAGGACGCCCGGCGATGACAGGAGTGGGGTTGAACGGTTTGCCCGTTTGCTGGTGGTACATCTGCAGCGTTTTGAGGAATTGCTGGCGCTTCGCCTGTTGTTGCGCTTGCGCCTGCATCATCTGCTGGTTCATCTGTCCGTTCGGCATTTGCCCCGCTGCAGGCATGCCCTGCATGCCTCCCATCGCCGCCATCTGACCGGGCTGGCCGCCCA
>ANSM01002452.1:0-16106 GCA_000347735.1 Cercospora canescens BHU | reverse complement strand
GCTTCACTGCCATGCCGCTAGGGACCCGGACCTTTGGGCGTGCATCGCATGCCATGGCGCTAACCAGGGCGGCTGGCGGGGACCAAGGAATGTCAGCTGCAAGTGTCCGTTGTCATATGATTTTCCGGCAGCCTTCGGGGGCTGTATAGGATTGCTGACGGATCTAAAGGTGGGTGCAGGAGCAAAACGTTCGTCTCCAGACGATAATTCTGCTGAAGGACGATTGGACCGCGTGCAGCGTCACCCATGTGCGACGTGGCTGATAACGGCTTACGGTCAGGATGATGATTTTCTTGGGTCGCAACGTCTAGCGAGAGCAGAATGGGCGAGAAAGGGAGCGCCGCGAGCTGATTTATTGTCGTTCTACCACCCTTTACCACACTGACGGATCTCGCTCTTTCAGCCCACACGCCACGAAATACGATCGTCGGTCGCACGCATCGAGCTCGTAAAGCATTGCTTGATTTCATTGCGCATCACCCCCCTTGGCGACTTCTTCGAGCCTTTCGTCAACGCGCAGCCGAGTTACGCATTGAGTTCGCTTGCGAACAAGTTCCTTCGGCATGCGTTAGACGACTCAGACACAAAGCTACCACGCGCGATAAGCACGGGGTCGTCAGACACAGGCGGAGTCAATATCAAACCGATCTAAGACCCCTACCTCTGCTATCCTGCAAGCTTCCAGACACAAGACATTCGGCGTCATCCTTGCGAAGCCTATTTTTCATAGCCGGATTCTTGACCATCCTCCACTATAATATCTGGGCCTGCCATTCCGGCCTGACACGCGACATCTATCTGCACTCCACATTTACTTGTCCTCGAGCAACAGACTCATTCGACGACCTCCACCCGAACCGCCTGGCATGTGCATCGCCGGCCTGAATGTCACTACTCAAATGTGCGCGCATCGATGGTACGAACTCATCCGACCTTGCAGTCCCGCGAACAATCTTCAGAATTGTCCAGAACGACTACGACTCGAGGGCTGGGAGCGTCGGCAGGACTCGTGTCCCTTCTGCGACGGAACTCAGCATAGCCATTCGACACATCGTCTGTTTGGCAGCGTATCTTCCGCCAGCTCGGTAGCGTCATCGCCCACCATTTCAGAGATGGGCTTCAATCGCTATAGCCGCAGAGGCAGCGGCGCGACATTCACTGGAACCATGAGCCCGCTGTCACGCGAGACGAGCAACTGCAGTATCGAACTGGACAGAGCGACACGAGCCAGAGATATGAACGATCGAATCCACATGTACCTCTTCTCAGACCCGCACGAAATTCTACCTTCGGCGACGAAGAACTACCCAACATACTCCACGGCGATTTCCAAGGCCGAACAAGCTGCTGGCAACAATTTTGACGGGAAACCGAGGCGCACCAACTCGCTCATCTCCGTTTCGCGAGGCATCAAACGCATCTCCAAGCGCTTCAGCATCAATTCGGACATTTTCAAAAATGTCTGAAGATACCAAGAACGCAGCCTCGCAACAAGCGGCGATCTGCATCTCGGGGGATCACAGGATCAGAGTCCACATCCATCGATCATACGCAGAGAAAATCCTCATCAAAGCAAAATGATTCATCCGAATCTTGGCGTAGTCCTTGAGGATGTGGCGAGAACCAAGTTACTCCTACGACAAGAAGAGCTGGGAACCGTCTAGACTGGTCCATCCAACCACGACCGAGAAACCAACTTGCAGGATGCATGCAAGAGAAATCTCGATGAGAGACGAGAAAGGAGTTCTTTGGTACCCAGCACAGCATTCTTGTCATCGGACCATCTCCAATCACACACGGCGCATGAGGGTACAGCTTTGATGAGACGGACTGGGTGTCGCGTGGCTTGCGCATGCATGCGTGCGTGGTGTCTTGGACTTGGACCCGCCCCGCCCGCTTGCTTGCGTGCCCAGACGAGCGGTGTAAGAAAGTATTCCTTGGCGGTCTTGGTCACCAGGCAAATCAAAAAACGTGTCTGGGAATGTTGGAAAGAGCACGCGCGCGTATCTCATCAAACTTCCGGGGTGCTAGCCGTTTTCACAATCTCCCGCGAGGGAATGCCACCGGCAAGGATTCGAAATCACCTTCATGGATGTGGTATGTGTTGGTGCTGCTGTGCTGCATTCATTGCAGCGACGGCGTGGCACTTTGGCGATACAAGTGCGGGTGCCAACTCTCGTGGGGTGCATCCCTCTACGATAAGGGAACGTGGAGGTGGAGAAATGTTGGTCGGCTTCGTTGCTGATTCTGGCAAAGAACGCTGCAGCTAAATGACGAAGGACGAGCAAACGCCAACCTGGTTGATGTATACACACTACAGAATAGGAAAGAGCGGCAATGGCGGCAGTGACATCTTGCAGTGCAATCAGTGGTTGATCAGTGAAATCGCTACTGCAATGATGACGCCGATTTCACTGAGACTGTTCGGTGCTCCACCACTGCGACTAGGCACACCCCTCATCGCGCATGTAGAGCTTGTGTTGGTTGTTTGAAGATCAACTAGAGTATGTAGCTAGAGCATCTCTTGGGAACCTCAACACAAAGTCTCCCATATCGATACCGCAATGCTCGACGATCTTGCTCTATGCCCTAACCACTCTAAAGCCTTCATCCTCCCCCTCATCGTCTCAGGCACTTGCTGTCATCATCAACTCGGTCATCTCTCCTCGTACGTCCCTAGGGAACATCCTTGCACCGAAGCTCTTGGCATTCGGCAGCTGACAGGCCCCAACTCAACAATACCAGCGCTATAACAAGGTACCATCATGCTAATAGCAGCTGACTGCAACACGCCATAGTACAACACCATCACGCTAACAGAAACAAAGACACTTAGCTCTCCCCACGAAGCAAACGACAAGCTAAAAGGCGGCACAATATGGCACCCTGTCGCCGCATGCCTATCTCTGTAACTGCTGCACTCGTCTCAAGCAACTAAGTGCGCCGAATGGTAAGGATCGTTCTCTGGCACCAATAGCTGACGCCAAGAAAAGAATCCGGTTCCGCATGGTATTTCCGAGGAGGCTGTGCTCGCACCGCGGGCTTGCCGGACGATGCAATGTCGACATCTTGCCCCCAGACTGTTCCGCATGCCTCGGGATTCGGACTCAGGATGGTGCGGGCGGGTGCGGAGCAGAGCACATGATCTCGTCATCATTCTTGTCCGACACGACGAAGCTCCGCGCGGGATAACTCCCTTGCAAGGAGACACAGATGCAATCCTAGCACGAAGCGTCCGAGTGCTTTGAGTGTTGGGCTTGTACCATTCTTTGCTTCTTTCGTATACCGCTTGGCTTGGGTGTGGCAATCTCGTGCCCAATGAATACCTGGACACTTCATGGGTGAAGTCGGGACGAGTCTCGGCGTCGATCCTGTTCGCCGAGAGATGCTGCGGAGCCGACGAGGACACTTCGCATAGGCGAGTCAGCGTGGGTACCGCCAGCGTAGGTGGTTTGAATTGCTTCCACGTCGTGGGGGAAGCTATTCTTTTCGAGGTAGGGATTTTGTTAGGCCTTGTCAATTCGTCGAGTGCTGGCGCTGATAACAATTTTACAGAACTTACTTGTCGTGGAGCTGCTCGTCAGGAGGCATAGCACAACGTGCAAAGGTAAATGTACTCTTGCTCGGTAAGCGGCCATCACTTCGTGGTCCACAGATAGGAATCGTGGGGTTCGGCCAGCCTCGATAGACGAGCACCGCATCGAGATCTGCGTCGCGTAGCTCGATCGTCTCTGTAGGTCTCCTTGCTAAGTTGTTCTGTTTTATGTCTGACAGAGGAAAGACAAAAGTGTGGTCGCTAGTAACGTGAAACGCCCGTCATATTGGTTTAACACACATCAGCCCTCCAGGCTGAGAAGCTTGCCCTTCGACAGCCTAGAATTCCCATCAGCGTCCCTGGTTGACGTGTTTCCTTTAGCAGCGAGTATCTTGCATAGGTATTCAGCTCATATCTTGGGAAGGAATATCCGCATTCTGGTCGACCGGTCCTGCGATTTCTTTTTGCTAGCCAACCCTGTCACAGAAGCGAGCCCGCTTTCATTGCTGTTCTCTCTAGACGGTTCAGCTGAAGTCGACAACGCTTCGAATTCATCTTCACGCCAAGTGAAATGGAATGAGTGGTATCGGTAAGATCCTCGATATCAAAGGCGATACTATAGTGGCACTTCAGTTGGGCGCTGGGAAGCTGGACTTGACCTTGGCTCGAATTTACCTGAGCGAAGTAGGGCTTGCCTTCACCATAGCATAAAACCACGAGTGTCGATGAAAGTCGAGTCTCATTTCGGGTATGAAGCCCTTTACATTCTGGTATTACTGTACAATCCATGCTGCTGTCGATGTCGTGTAGCCTTTTTGCCGATAGATCACGTCGTTCCCCAGCGCCGAAACCTGTTTCCGCTTGCGAACATTTCTGGCCATGCATCAGTCCGCGCAGAGCTTCCCACATGCAGGACACGACGCACCTTTTTATGGTGCCATCTACGGCTCTCTGTCCACGCCACCTTGGCCCTTTGCAACAGTTAGATTGTGTTCTTGTGCAACAGAAGAGAAATCATTTCTGCGAATAATATTCGTCAGCCGCACCAGAGCATACGAACCTTCCAAAATTCCTTGTCGACCTTGTCGTTCTCTTTGACACCGTCTCGCGGTCGGTCCGCGCGCTGACGAAGCTCCTCGTTGTGCTTCCTTACCTCCTCAGGCTCTTGGCCCTCTTTGGGACGCGCATCGTCCAAGATCTTTGGCTGAGCCGGCGTGCCGTCGTTGCTCTGCGATTGTCCGCCGCTGCTCGATGGCTGTGACGACCCGCTGGATTTGCCGCTGCCACCGGTCGATGGAGGTGGAGGGCCGGGGTGTTCCTTGTCATGGCTCTCCTTGTCTAGCTCCTTGCCATGATTGTGCGCACCTGAGCCGTAGTCGCCAGAGGCGAAGCGGAGGTTGGAAGTGGTGAAAGGAGCTCGGGATGCAGCCGGAGTAGCCACGACGCGTGCTGCAGTAGCGGCTCGGGAGGTACGTAAAAGAAACATTGTTGCAGGTGGTTTTTGCTGAATTGGTAGTAGCTGGGGAGTTTGGCGAAACAAGCTCAATGCGTCTGCTGGAAGAAGCTGTCGAGCGGGAACTTGAATCGTGGTGAAGGAGAATGGACGCAGAGAGGAGATGTGCTGCACGAACAGCGGCACGTCTGATCGATGAGTGACGACATCGATATGCAGACGCGTGCTTGGGGGACATTGCTTCTTTGCGCCATGCTCGACTCGTGTTTCCTTATCGGCTTATCTGTTGTCAAATGCCTCGTACGGCACGTGGACCTCGCTGACATGATGGGTACAGCACTTTCGTGATGCCATGAGCCGGTGTCCAGCATTTTAAGTGCAAGTCAAGACGGGATGAGGCGCCACGGCGGGAGAAAGTTGCAATTCATAAAAGCTTTGCCGGACCCTGCTCCGGCACTTGTCCAGTGCAGCGACATCATGCCGGCACTTGAACAGACTCCGCGAGTAGGCTGGCCCTGTTGACTTGTGCATTAATCATTCTACCGCTGCAGAATCGACGGTCCCGCACCGCACCGCACACACTTTGCAAGCATTCCCGCAAGACGATATGATGACGAAGTGTTTGAGATCGTGTTGAGGAATAAGAATTGCTAGCTTTCTCGGCATATCCAGAACGTGTTGGGGCTGCGGACTACGAAACGTGCACGACGGGTCTATGTAACCTCATATACCTCTCACTGTGACGCACCCCTTACTCTCGGTCTCGGCACATTCATGCCAGCGTACAAAAGACCCCATGCCAGTTCCTCGCTCGTTGCTGTCCGAACCCGAGATTGCGACGTTTTGGGCTCGGGCGAACCGCCTCGAGTAGCTGTCGTAGGGACATCTTGATGATCAAGAGGCGTTGGAGAGCTGATGATAGACATTCTCGTCAGTGGGTCCGCCGAATCGTTCAGAGATGGAGCACTTCTTACTCGTCATCTGCGGCTTTCCAGCCTCGAGGGCTCCTGACCTCAGATCTTCCTGATAGAAGTTTCTCAGGAGAAGAGGAGCCACCTCCTATTTCGTACCCTTCAAGAGTATCGGTGGTATCTCTCCAACCAACGGGTGAACGTGAAGGCCTCTCCGGAAGAGGTCGTTCTGGGAGGGGACGCTGTGGTGGGAACACGTAATGGTGACGGTCCTCACCCGTCCCACGCCAGACCGTGGGACTTCGTACTTTTCGTGGCTCCTCCGGTGGGATGATTTGCTCATCGGAATCACGTCCAGTTGTTGTGTTGGGCCCCGCGCCGTCTGCATTCCTAGACGGGGGTAGAGGGGGGTGCTCTTCGCGAGTTACGTTGGAGAATCGATATCTTTCGGGACCCAAAGCTGGAGCGAAATGCGAGATCCTGTTGGCCACCGGACCTTGAACCATGTCCATAGCATTTCCGGCATTGACGGCATCATAATTAGGCGGTTGCGGACTCTGCACTCGTTCATCTCGGCCGTTGCGGACAGAAGCAGCCTGTATGTTTCGCTCGTGAACTGCATCATATTTTCTCTGCAACTTTCTTGCTATTGCCTCGTCGTGCAGACCCGCTGCAACCGTCTCATCAGTGACAGGAATCTTTTCTTTCTCCCGTGTCTCGGTAGTCGATTGGCTTCCCTCCAGCGGCAAGGCTGCAGTCTGGTTGTGAGCGGTTCCGAGAAGGTTCCAGCTCTTGTTTCCACTCGTGAGGCTGCCCAATAGAGTGGTGCTGTGAGCACTTGTCGTGTGCTCATATCCTGGTGTATGTTTTCTGGCTTTCCTTCGGGCCCGCCTCTCAAGTGCGGCTCGCCATCGCTGTCGCTCGCGCTTGTTACGTTTCCAGATGAGAAATATGACCAGGCCTATGATGATACACAGTGCGCCGACCGCTACCCCCACGACGATAGGTATGACTTGCTTTGGCGTGCTGCCTTTGTGCTCCACCTCCACCTCACCGGGCGGCGAAGCGTCTGCGAGAATGCCGGTGATTGGGATGTGTTGTTGCATATGGAGTGAGGAGTTGCCACTGGGGTTCAGAGTGCGGAATCCAGCTTGATAGACCTGATTCTTATGAGATCTTGAGTGGGATGTTAGTTCTGGTCACACGTTAGATGTGCGGTACGCCGTCACTTACCCAACCCACCAGCAAGCTTTGGCAAGACCCCCAATCTGGTCAATCATGTTGTCGACGCTCGTTGAACATTCGTTTTGAAGCTCGCCGATTGGTTCTGTCTGCCGAAAGACGTAGCCCTCTAACCCATTCGCCAGACCCACAGATATCTCGCACTTCTTATACTGAGATATGTCATCTCTTGCAACGACCACCGCACTTGATTCTATACTCTGGGGAGGTTCGCATTGGTTGTCGTTGCAGATTTGGTTGCGAAGCAGCCGTAATATTGCCTCAGGCGACATTGGACCTTGTTCGGTGGCATAGCTTGTTGCGAGAACTTGGTCGGCAAGCTGACATGATGGCGAACTGATTGGCGAGGCAGCACTCTGATCCACGTCTGTTTTGCCAGCCGGGGGAGGGTTCTCGGACTGTGTCACCGCTGTGGGCGCCATCTTACAATGCAGATCTTCTTAACGTCCGTGGCTAGTGTTGACTTGCCTCGGCGGCACCTCTGTGATGGAACAGCATAGCGTCCGACAAGAGAAGTCGGACGACAGCCCCGATGCGTGCAGCAGGTTGCTTACGGACTCATATTTGTCGTTGACTTTTTCCCCCGCCCATCCATAAACTCAATGGAAGGGTAGGAAATTGTATGATTCCGTGGAAATACTGTCGAACTAGCATTGAAGAAGCTGTCAACGCTGCACGAACCTGTTCAGGAGTCCGACAGGGTCTGGGCTGCTCCTTCCCATTGGTCGCCAGCAAGGATGGCAGGAGTTGAAGCCTGGCCGTACCTGCATTCGTTGGGGCATCACCAACAAAAGTCTCTCGTTGCCCCCTCGTCAATGCTTGTTGTCTGGGACAGTCCAACAACCAACATTTCAGCGATCGTACTGTACACATATTGCCAGCGCTGATCATGTCTTTGAGGAAGCACCACACGAATAGTCAGCTGGCAGGTGACATTGCGGCTCTCGTTCAGGCGCACCCGCGGACGTCTTTGGGTTTGAAGCATGCATTGGCAGCGGAATATCCCACTACGAGCAAGCATGCCTGCATGCAGACGGGTGTGCACATGTTGGGCATCAAGCAGTAGAAATGGTAGCATAAGACAGCAAGCCTACAACTTGAATTCAAACGTTGCACGTTCCCAGCCGCCACTTGCAGAAACTGGATGACGTGTTGCAGCTTGCTGGATGAGCGAAGCCTTTTTCTCCGGTGCACGCTCGGTGCAAAGCTCGTAGACGGTACTCAAGTTGAACAGCATGGTCGGGAATGCCGGAATCTCCCGTGTCAACCTTTCCAGCATCATCCGTGCAGAGGCAATTTGGCCAACGTACAACAGCGAGACCGCGGAGTTGAGCGCGAAATGTTCGCGGTCTGGATAGTCCTCGACAAGTGCTTGCCAGCTCGCAACAGCGCCGTCATGGTCACCATTGGCGACTTTGAGCAAAGCCTCGATTTCTCGCCGCTTTATGTCGTCTTGAATCGCAAATGCGCACACTTGTGCAGAGGCAACATCACCTACCCTGGTGCGCAAGATTGCTTTCCTAAAGGACGAGTCATCTGTTTCCACGTCCGGCAGAGTGTCGAGATGCCGGATGGCACTCTCCAGTTCCCCCATCTCTACGAGTGCATCGCAGACACGTAGTCCCAAATCGCGTAGTCTGGTGTTCCAGAGCTCAGTTGCCACAGCATCCTCATCCTTCTGTGCCAAACGGATGTTTGCCCGAACTTCGCTAGCGAGCGCATACAGTGCCATGATGCCTCTTCGGCCACCGTCGGCAGCACCAATAGTTTGCAGTCGAACCAGCAGAAGACGAAGGTCCCAGGGAATTAATTCTACAACCCGTTGCGAGTCTGGCGCGCTTCGCGAAGTGAGCTCAAACAGCGGTATGGCTTCTGCAGCTGCGATGTCCGGGCGCGAGACGAGGATGAGGCAGGCTAGACGTGTGTATAGCAAGTGGAAAATTTGGGCAGCATCTGTTGGCGGGCTTTGTAGCAGTGAGCGCAGGGCAAGCTCTGCTGCGCGTCTGAAATGGCCATCCTGGATGAGTTGAGGCAAGGTGGTGTCCACCGGCGGTCGATGACTGGAATTCAAGAAGGCGCTTGGGACGTCTTCGGTGGTCAGTGAATGGTAGATTTGTCGATCTTGCAGAAAGCGAAGGTCCACGTTTGATCGTGCGCTGTGGATGGCAACGGGCTCGGGGGCCTGCGGCGTGCTCGGCTTGCTCTCTTCCGCAGAGGGTGTGGGAGATGTGATTTCACCAACAGGCAGTCCTGTAGACGCCTCTGCTAGCGGGCTGCACCGGGCTTCAGCTATGCATGTGCTGTCAAGTGCTTTGTCTCACATGCTCACTCGTCTGTCGCGGCTTCCAGGGGCCCTCTCGTGGCGCGCTGCGGCGTCGGATGGGAGATGTTTCTGGCATGGCGACGCACGCTGCCCGAGGGCGACGATCTGGGCGACTCCATTGCGGCTCTTCTCGTCTGAGCCTGTGGTGGTATGCAGAGAGCGGCTGACCTTCCTGGACGGTACGCAGGTTCGCCACTGATTAGCCACGCCTGCGATCTCGGCCCAAGTGGACCTCTATTCACCGCATTGGCCAATCATTCGGCGCATCTCTCCAGCTTCTCCAAAATTGACTCTCGCCGAGGCCAGCAGCGGCATCGTGACTGTTGACTTGTCTTGTTTCTGAATCACACATTCTCCGACTCACACCTCTCCCCGCCCTTCTCTAATATTCAGCTCAGTCCTACCCATTGGACTGGTGCATGACCGCCGTCGCCATGTTCCCCTCACGAGCGGCCTCCGCGGCCAAGATTGCTCGCCAGACCCGGCATTTCTCTTCCACACCCACCGCCGCCGCCATCTCGCCGTACCGAAAACACGCACCACAGACGGTGAACGAGCACGCCAGACGCAATGTCTCCGCCACGGCAAAGAGCAATGCACAGGCAGCTGCACAGCCCGCCCCGGGCCAACAAAGAGCTGTTCCCAGCCCAGCATTCAATCGCGATGAGCCCAAGTCGCGGGAGCCGCAGCCTCTGCAGCCCTTCCGCCAGCCCGAAATGGACCACAGCTTCGTAGGCATGAAGGGAGGCGAGATTTTCCATGAGATGATGCTCAGGCATGGCGTGAAGCACATCTGTAAGTGGCGCACGGAGGCCATTGTGCTGCGCAACAGAGGCGTGAACGCCCAAGTCACGCGAGCGAGCTAACACAGCTTCAGTTGGTTATCCTGGAGGTGCCATTCTTCCCGTCTTTGATGCCATCTACAACAGCTCACATTTCAACTTCATTCTGCCCCGGCATGAGCAAGGTGCCGGTCATATGGCCGAGGGCTATGCCCGGGCTTCGGGCAAGCCAGGTGTTGTCTTGGTGACCTCAGGTCCGGGTGCAACAAATACTGTTACTCCTATGCAAGATGCGCTCATGGATGGCACTCCTATGGTCGTGTTCTGTGGACAGGTGCCAACTTCAGCCATTGGCTCAGACGCATTCCAAGAAGCCGATACTATTGGCATTTCGAGAGCATGCACAAAGTGGAACGTGATGGTCAAGAACATTGCCGAGCTGCCGCGAAGAATCAACGAGGCCTTCGAAATCGCCACTTCTGGCCGACCCGGCCCAGTTCTGGTTGACCTGCCCAAGGACGTGACTGGCGGTACCTTGAACCGCCCCATCCCAATGATGTCCACCCTCCCAACCCACCCGTCTGCAGCTACCATTGCTGCTCGCGAGCTTTCGTTGAAGCAGTTGGATGGCAGCATCAGACGGACCGCAGACCTGATCAACATTGCGAAGAAGCCAGTCATTTATGCCGGTCAGGGTGTTCTCGGTCATCCGGATGGACCAAAGTATCTCAAAGAGCTCTCGGATAAGGTTCAGATCCCAGTGACAACCACCTTGCAAGGCCTTGGCGCCTACGACGAGCTTGACCCCAAGTCTCTGCACATGCTCGGTATGCACGGTTCTGCTTTCGCGAACATGGCCATGCAAGAGGCAGATCTGGTCATCGCCCTTGGTGCGCGTTTCGATGATCGTATCACCGGACACGTCCCACGTTTCGCTCCACAAGCGCGTAAAGCGGCGGAAGAAGGGCGAGGTGGCATTGTTCATTTCGACATTATGCCAAAGAACATTAACAAGGTGGTGCAGGCTACTGAGGCTGTCGAGGGAGATGTGACTGCCAATCTTGCACTTCTCCTTCCCCATGTCCACGAGAAGTCTGCAGAGTCACGGAGGGAATGGTTCGACCAGATCAACGCCTGGAAGGAGCGTTTCCCATGGGCATACGAAAAAGAGAGTGGCCCGGATGGTGCTATCAAGCCCCAAACTGTCATCTCGGCTCTCTCCGACCTCACTGCACCAAAGAAGCACGAAACCCTCATCGCGACCGGCGTTGGCCAACACCAAATGTGGACAGCGCAGCACTACAGGTGGCGCCAGCCCCGATCTATGATCACCTCTGGTGGCCTCGGAACCATGGGTTACGGTCTCCCAGCTGCGATTGGCGCCAAGGTTGCAGCACCTGAGAAGCTTGTCATTGACATTGACGGCGACGCGTCTTTCCTCATGACTCAGACCGAGCTTGGAACCGCCTCGGAGTTCGGCATTGGCGTAAAAGTCATTGTCTTGAACAACGAGGAGCAAGGCATGGTCACCCAATGGCAATCTTTGTTTTACAACGACCGCTTCGCGCACACGCATCAACGCAATCCAGACTTCGTCAAGCTTGCAGAGGCCATGTACGTGCCAGCTCGAAGGACGTCCAAGCTCGCCACTCTGAAAGAGGATCTCGAGTGGTTGTGTTACGGCTCTGGCGAGGGCCCGGCATTCCTCGAGGTCAAGGTCGACCAGAAGGTCCCTGTGCTTCCCATGGTTCCCGGAGGAAGCGCCCTCCACGAATTCTTGGTCTACGACGAGCAAAAAGAAAAGGAGAGGAGGCAAAGGACGAGAGATCGCTCAGGGCGCTGATCGCATACGTCTCCCAACAAATCTGTGTTTCAATGCATGGTGTTTTGGCGCTTCTTTTGGAATTCTCTCATGTTCGTGAGCATTTGAATGTACATATACTACCGAGGTATGGCTCCTGGCTCTTTGCGAGCTGTCGAGCGTGAGCCGAACATCGGGAAGGGGAACTGGTTGGCACAAAAGTTCTGCGGAGTCAGAGGAAGATATTTGATATGTATGGCGCAGCTTCGCTGTTGATACTGTCGCTGAAATGGAATATCTTGAGATCTGGTCAGTTTGGCCTGGCGTTTCCATTGTGTCCGGCAAGTGAGTATGGATGCACGGGCGTTGCCTCACCCCAATGGGGTGGGCGAGGATTACTTCACCTGTTCATGATAGCTCAACGCTCACTATACTTCATATTCCTAAGGTTTCTTAAACGGCTCTGAGCAAAGTCAAACTATATCCATCTGCCGTCCGCGCCTTTCATCTGACCGTGTTAATGCCAGAAACATTACCATCTTCCGTGAACGCGCCACAGGAGCTTGCCTCCCAGTAGCACGGGATGACCAGTGATTCCACGGTGTCAAAGAAGCGCAGGTACACGAAGAACGAAAAAAAAAACAATCGTTTTGCAACAAATGCTAACAGAGCTCAGATTCACGGGCCCCATCATCACGGTAGCTGTGGGACAAGATGAGGATTACGATGCATTTCAGGTGCACGAAGATCTCCTGCGGAAGCATTCTGTGCGTCACTCGAATTTGTAATGTTGCTTTCTAGACTAATGAACAAGGAGCAGAAATTCTTCGAAGCTGCTCTGAACGAGCAGTGGAAAGAAGGCCAGGAACGCAGAGTCACGCTGCCTGATGATGACCCGGACGTTGTCGGCGTGTACATACAATGGCTCTATGATGGCAACATCTCAGCCGCGCTGCCTGGCACATCAGGCAGGATTACGAGCAAGATTCTGGGCGAAGCTCTACGTCTTCGGCGACAATGTCCAGGATCACCAGTTTGCAAACGCGATCATGGAAGGCGGGACACAGCACCTCGATCAGTCACAGCTTGAGACAGGGAGAATACACATTCACCCCGAGTGCATCAATACCATCTACCACTACACGACTTCGGGCAATCCCGCCCGCCGACTCCTCGTGCACGTCTGGGCTACCTACAGGAACAGGCAGTGGATGGAGAAAGGCTGGCGCGAGGACGCGCTGCTTGAGTGTCCGGTATTCCTGCTGGACCTCGCTCGTGCCCATGTGCCGAAGATGGACGAACCGTATCATAGCCTGCACGAGATGCGACACCAGTGGCTCCACGAGATCGGCGAAGTCAGTTCGGTCATAACATAGTTCCGGGTGGCCTCAGAAGTCAGCAACTGAAATTGAAGTAGCAGTGACATGAAAGCATGACACGAACTTTGAAATTGAAACTGACAATCGCTTTCGATAATATGGTCACATGCCCCATCCAACTTATTTCTACAGCATGAAGCTTCCGTGCCCCTCCACCAGCGCCGCGCTAAGTGAGGAAGAGGCGAAATCCATCACCATCCCGTTACAAAAATATACAAATACTGTGTATTCATGGAACTCTGTCCTTCGTTCAGTTTTATGACTCTGTTCCAGCCCCGCTATTTTATCCAGGGGGCGGCATGCCGTTCATATGTGGTGGTCCACCAGTCATGTCCCCTGTCGTATGCCATCCCGACCAGTTCTGCTCGGGTGGTAGCCCATTCAAAAACTCCAGATGCGCCAAGTCGCCATTGAGCACACCAGGAACGCCAGCGACGTTGGTGTAGTGTGTAAAACTTTGTGGGTGGACTGGTGTGTGTGTCCAGGCTTGCCGTGTATTTGGAGATGGCGGCAACGGGATGTTATGAGGCGCCATCATCGTCGCCGCTATTTGAGACTGATCATGCGGATAATTCCCGTGCCACATTCCTGCTTGAGGAGCAATCGCGGTATACTCGGCTGGGGGAATCTGGTGCGGCAGCGACTGGTAGTTGTTTTCTGAAGCCGTCAAACTCGGCCTTCGACTGCCACTATGATTGACGGGCGGTGGTGGCATCGCTTTAGCATCGACACCCCGAGTGACTTGCCTACGCTTGGTCTGGCCTCTGTCAGCGTCCAAGTCCCCACTGCCTCTGCGTGTCGGCATCGAAGAATCGACGGGCGAAATAGGACCTCCTCGAAGTTCGATCATGACTGCATTCAATACGGCTGCCATTCTTTCGGCAGGCGAGTAGGCATGTGTCATATCTAGCAAGGCAGCGTGAAGCACTTCGAGATACTGCAGATTGTTGTTGCGCTCCGCTGCATCGGGCATGTAGGCGAGGGCAGCAATTAAAGCTATTGCTGCAGTTCCAGCATGTTGCATTCCTATGCAGAATATGGTCTTGCCGTCGAATCGCTGTCTGTGCTGCCAGAAGAGTTTGGCCATTGCCACAGCGGACTTGGTGCATATTGCTCGACTCGCCTGCGAAAAGTGGCTATCCAATGCGTTCCCCTCCTCAGAATCAGCGCTGCCCACATCATCGTATCGTGCAAAGGGTCGATGTAGCAGGATCAGCACCGCGTGATATTGCTGATGCAATAGATAGAACGAGAGGGGTGCATTCCGTTTGTTCTCCTCGGTGTATCGTAGCGCTGGGGACAGGCGCGTCGCCCAATTGCGTATTTCGCGGTCCAAGGCTGCCATCTTGAAGTATGCCGACTGGTCTGGAGTGTGATCCGTGTCATGGTTATTGCGAAACTCGGCCTCCTCGACTATCTTGCCAGCAATTTCCATTAGTTCGATGAGTGCTTCGTAGATTTTGGTGTGCATGCTCTGTCCAACACCGGCAGGCATGCACGTGCCCAGCCTCTCGAATTGGTCCGTCAGCGAATACACCTCAAGATCGCTACTCTTCATGGTGAGAGGTCGTCCCAAGAATAGAGACCAGTACCGATCGTAAATCACACACGCCCAGAGAGTCATTCTTCGCACATCCATTTCCCTCTGCGACAGTCCCGCATTCCTGCTGTCCAGTTGCAGGCCCAAATCGTAGCACAAGCGCATCGCCATGCCTGCGTACATCCAGCCAACGTTGTCGCGACCCACACCCACCTCTGAATCGCCCAAGATGAGAAGAGCAGCGATCGATGGAATGCCTCCGGGACTTTGGAGCTCTAGGTCGAGCATATGTTTCGCCTCCTGGTGCAACACGCTCTCTCGGTTTGGAAGTGCTAAGAGCTGCATGTCTGATCTGGACTTGTCTGAGAATCGGAATCCCATTGCCAGGATGCAAACGTGTAGGAAGCCGGAGTAATATTGCGTTCTGCCATTCTGGTAGTCATCGATGAAGGCGTCCTGATGCACGACGTGCAGGACTGAGTTGTAGTGCTGCCAGAACAGCTCCATCAGATACTCCTGGGTCTGAAGGGAAAGAGTTCGAATGCAGTTTGCTGCTCGTCGCGCCTGCTCCACGCTCGCGCTCCGTCCATTACCATCGTCCACGTCACTCAGTTCAGAGTAGATGTGGCAATTGACGGTTCCACCATAGAAGCGAAGTCGTCCACTCAGCTGATCGAAGGACAGATGGCCGCGAGTGGACAGAAGGCGAGTGACGAGGCCTTGATTCTTGTCGTCGATTGGAGTTCCGATGTGGCTGTTCTTCTCACCGCGATGCTCGGCATTGGTCGCAGAGACCTCCTGAAGACTCGGGGGACTCGTTTGCTCGATCTTGGGGGGCACTCGGAGCTGCGTGTCGGCCAGTCGCACAGGGGAGTCGTCATCCTCGGCGTGCAAGTTCCCTTTGGTAGTCTTGGCGGGATAGTGGGCGGGCGGGACGTCGGTGCCTTTCTCCTTGAGCAGCGACTCCAGCATCGACACGCGCTCGGTGAGGGCGCTCATGTAGGCGCGGGAGATGGGCTTTCGTCGTTCATCGTCGTTCTTGATGACACACTCGGTGGCGGATCGTTTGCACTGGATGCACTCGCGGTCGCCGGGCGGCACGACGCAGCGGATGCGTCGTTCCCGGCAGGTCGCACATGC
>ANSM01002414.1:0-11085 GCA_000347735.1 Cercospora canescens BHU | reverse complement strand
GCCCGCGGATCGCCGCATTGGGCCATCCAGCAGCTCGATTGGGAGCTCCCACTTCCGGACGCGGCGTCGCCGTCCCCACGAATGTCTTGCAGACGATGCATGAAGGGCATGCGTGCTTTATATGCACTTGCGTCTGATAGCATCTCGAACACGAATTCACTGTAATTTTGATCGCAATACCGATGGGAGGATGGTGGGTTGCCTTTCGCTCGTGCTCCGGCACACAAAGACATACAAACCCCTATGTTCGGCACGAAGACATGGCCGGGCTTACCAAGATAAGCAAGCCCGAGGGGCAATGCTGCCCACCTTGCGCTAGACCGCATTGAATGGCTCAGCGTAGCCACCGCGTCTGGCTTGGTTGCGCACTGCTTACTACTCAAACCGGAACGGAATAACGTGGACACCGAAGCAGTCAGAAATACTTAGCGATCGTTGTTGTGCCAAGCGGCGAAAGTACGACGCCTCAAATGGGACATTTCCTGTTCTCAGACTGCAACTCTGCTCGCCGACAATTGAGCCCAAATTTGTGTCTACACGCCCCTTGACTCGCGGCGCCTTAGCACCATGATTTCCGATCTGATTGGATTGATCCCACATCGGTTGCAGCCGCAATAGCTGCGGCTATCGGAAGCAAGCCACTCGACATCAGCAAGGTCTAAGCCTGTTTCGAAGTCACGCCTAACAGCTCCGACTCCTTTGCTCCTTGTCACTTTTGCACCATGACTTTCTCTCTCCACCTGCAATCGCCTCTTCCTCATCATGGCCCAACGCGTGGATGGTTTCGACGGCACCGATCAGCAATACATTATCTTTCTGGAGACTCAAATTACCAAGCTGCGGCGGAAGCAGGATGATTGTGCAATGTGTTCTGAGGCGCAGAATTATCGACGCATCAGTTGCTTAGACGGTGGTGAACGTGCTTCTTGCCAGCCCATCGCATCCGTTTGCCCGCCAACCACTCAAGTATCTCCCGTCCCGGCCTTGCTCCAGCTTAATTCCACGGGGTCGATGGAAGATGGCCAGCCTGGGCTCCCAATCATCTCGTGGAACCCAGAACAGATAGTGCGCCGTCCCCGCAAGCGGTCTCAGCGCTCGGGCCGGTCTGTCTGGAGGGAGAAGGTTGAAGCTCTCGCTCTTGCGACTCCTCGAGCCCAAAGTTGGAGGGATGCTTTGAAGAAGGCGGGCATGCTGGAGGACAACGCTGCTGCCTTCCTGCTTGACGAGGGTTATTGCGTTCCTTCTTTACCCGCCTCGACTAATCAGACTACGGCAGTGGGTGATGCTATCGTTGAACACCTGCGCTGCTATGCAGAGTCCAGCTCTGCCCGAGCACGAGCAGCCTCGACGGTGCTAAGACTGGCAAATTTCCAACAGTTCCTGTTGTTGTCGGCATGCGCAGTCTTGCGCGAGCTCCGAGGTGTTGAGATTGCTATTCTCCACGACATCATTCGAATTGTCATAGGAGATAGATCCGAACGACACTGTCAGCGAATGATGGACACGGCGTTGTACATGAACAGACTTGTCGACAGTTTAAGCGTTCATGGCTGGGGACACCGTGCTTCTGAACTCATTCTACTTTGTAAGCTTCCCGGCTGCGTTCACCGTGAGAATAACTGACCAGGAAGTAGGGAACCAGCCGCCATGCTATCATTACCATTTGTCCTGCTCTAAAAATGATAGTCTCGCACAGATCAAATCAAGACTGACAAGGGAGGAATACCAAATGCCAGACCAATGCAACTATAGCCAATTCCCGACACCACTATTCGTACCTCCGCTCGTGTACCAGATACTCCGGTGTGACTTCCCGTGCGTTGATAGAATCCCCATGCTGTTCGTGCAACAAATGTCACTGACACGGCCCAGCCTCGACAAGATCGGCCATGCATTGGGCTATGAGAATGCACAGTTGTTGGCGGTTAGAGGAAATGCCTGGCAGCTCGGACGCCGCTGAGGGAGCACTTGATCAGGCCGCGTTACGTCCACGGGTAGATCTCTGCATTGCGGTTACAGGTCAAGAGACATGAAAATGGCTCGTCCTCCTCCCGATGGGGGTGTCCATATACATGCACCTCCATCCATGCACACGTCTTCTCCAAACCGCAGGCGAAAAGGAAAGCCATTGCTCGGATCTAGATCTTGGAGGGCAATGAACACGACCGTCTGCTGCGTTCGGTCCACTCCGGGCCCGCGTCCAAGCAAGTACCACGAAGACGACTTCGTGGTGGGTCTGAATTGACAGAATCCAAATCCTTTTACATCCGGTGGCTTAGACCTTTTCGCCTGGCGCCCGACGTGTTTTGAGGCGCGCTCTATGTTATCCCAGTCCTGTAATGCCCAAATCAACATAGTGCTTATCCTACGCATAAAAGCTGCTCACCTCTGCCCAGGTGTCCGCAATATTTCCCAGTATCGTTTCTAGCCCTTCCTTCTCTAGCATCTCGAACCACACTTCTTCATCTTCAATCGTGTCGTAAAATCCAGGGCGACGTGCGTCTTCCGCGAACATGAGGATGTCCTGCACGAGAGAGACAGGCGTGCCTTTGCCGATGGCATACTTATATCTCGTTTCCTGTCGTAGAACCAGCTCGTTCGAATCGGACATTGGTGACTCCATCATTTAATAAGTTGGGAGGAAGTACAGTAGACAGCGATTGTGACTTGTGCAGCTGTCATCAACAGGCCTGCCGGATCACTGCCCCTCTGGTCATGTGACGTGATGACTCACCCGCACCCGCACCCTTCCATGCTTTTCCGCAGGACGCAAACTTGAATGTCGCCTTGGACCCCATCTTACAACATGACGCCCGACATCTCCACCGAGCTCTACAATCAAATTAACGACGTTTACTCTCAGCACTGCAGTTTAGGACATACTCAATTCGCCTATCTATGGCCTGCGCTGTTCAAGATTTTCGAAAAGCACGATGCGCTGCACGATTTCGGTCTTGCTCTCATACATCGTCATCTGAGTCTCCTTCCCGGATACGCTCTCGTTCAAGGAGTCAATGACCATGGTGATATCGAATGTCGCCCCGAACTTTTAGGGACCCGGAAAATCTATCCTGCGTCTTACTACCTTCACGACACCGGCCCCATAGCATATGAGTTCTCCTCCGGCTCTTTAACAGCACCTAGTACTGCCTTGCTCGCCGACACATCCCAATTTCTTCGAGACAATCGTCTACAACATCTTGTGGCAGTTACACACATACAAAATTGGGGAGGCGTTTGGCTCGAGGAAATGACGGGTGACAGGAATGGTACTTTGTCGATACGATGTCGCGACGGGGCTGCTCTGGACGAGTCAAAACACATTATCACCGAGTGGGGATTTATAGAGGCAGATCTAGGCCCGGAGATGGTGGCGCTAAAGGGCTGTGCAAAGCAAGAGAACGGCGGTCACCTGCGTACTAGCTGAGAGTCAAACGGGCAGTAACGCCTAACCACTTGCACTAGCAGACGAAGTTCTGCACGTATATAAAAGAGCATCTACATAGGATGTTGTTACGAACACGATGCTGTTACGAACTTCGATGAGGATAATTGTCTTGAACTCTGCGACGCGTGCAATGCGGAAACTCAGTCTAATCAGTAAAGGGCCTTGCATTCCGGCTCAGTCAATCTCTAGAACAATGCATTCCTCCTAGATTGCGTCCTCCGACTCGGTAGCACTATTTGGTTCTGTTACCTATTTGACTGGCTTAGGGCCCGCTGATGGTTTGGCAATTGCCGCGAACCGGATTTCCTGCTCTATAGCTTCCCCTCTACCGAACTGGAATTCGTTGTCTTCCCGCAGCATCTTTTCGATCAGATCACATGCTTCCAAGTCTACTAGTCGCTGTCCGTTGTAAGCTCATTATCGACATCGTTCTCGAGCAGTGATCGCACAACCTCCGCGTAACCTTCCGAAGATGCAGCGCAGAGTGCGTTGTCGTAGAACCCTCCCGGTGCGTTGCCATCGGCGCCCTTCTCGAGCAGTAATCGAACAACCTGCTCGTGACCTCGAGAAGATGCAGCCTGAAGTCATAACGCTATGTATCAAAAGTTGCAGAAGAGTTCAGTTGGAACTCACGGTAACAGCATCCAAAGGGCATTCGTTTACTCAAATATTGGTGGGCGACGTATCGTTCTTTCTATTTCTGGCACAATGAGAAAAGTTTCAAGAATGGCAGGCACACTAGATATCGAAACCACAAATTTTCAAGCACAACGCAGCAGTGTTAAGTTCAAACCAGTGCAGAACACCACCCTGCGGCACAAACAGAAAAATCCGTAGACCTCGCGAAAGAATTCCATGGGTATCCTCTCGCTTTATTCATTGCCGCATCGTGCGTTCAGTGCGCAGCTTTATCGTACACGCAATACCTGGATCGTTACCATAGACGGCTAAACGAGACTTTCGAAAACCTTGCAGGTCTGAGCAATATCGTGAGTCGCTCCCTATTCACAACATGCCGCGTCTTTCTGGATCCGATTCAACAGCAAAGCCCTTTGTCCGTAAAAGTGCTCAAGATGTGGGCATACATTGATAGGCATGATGTCTGGCCAAGCCTTCTCTAGACACACTAGGGCCGAAGCACACGTCGACTCTCGACACTATTAACAACCTCGGGACTCTCTACAAAGACCAAGGCAAGACGCGGGAGGCGGAAGAGATGTACGTGCGGGCACTGCGAGGGCATGAAGAGATCGAGGGGAACCACGACATTGACGTCCAGAATTTGCGAGAAGACATTTCAGCTCTTCAGCTGCGCCGCATAGGCCTCCGCACAAGAACGTCCTGGTCTTGGAAAGAAATCATAGACAAATGCAGATCGAGTGCGCTTTCAGCTAATTCGACCATTGGCGATGGTTAGCGCTCTTGTTTGTTCCACATTCCTACGAATGGCCTTCAGTACCGCAGAACTTTGTGAAAAAGTGTGCACATTATGTTGGCCTGCTCCAATGCTAGATCTCACCGCTAGCATAGCTGTGCAATAGTCACCCTTACACTGCGTACATTGTGTGAGTTGCAGAACTGAAACTTTCGTTTTGGTATATGCGTGGCATATGTATCCACAATCCCTGAATCGTTTCAGCACAACACGTTCTCCCACGTCCCTGCATACCGGGTCAATGCGCTGGGGTAATCCGGAGGAGCCAGGATATGTATACACGAGGAGCGGGCAAGTCACAGGCTTGCGAAAGGTTGTGATCCTCAACCATTCCCGGTGAGACTCGAGGGGCAAGGGCATCGTGTTCTTGGTTAGGAATCCTTATTTTCACATTTGCGCTGAAGATACAAGAGCACAGTCTAGTCGAAGACGCTACCGTCGCCCCAAGTCTCACTCTAGGCTCTATAGCGGAACAGCGCTCTTATTCTAGAATAATCTGGCATCTCGCTATACCTAAGCTAGCGAACGTACTTTATATACTTTACAAATTCTTCTAGCAAACCTATATACAGATCTCTAATTTCTATACTCCTCTTTTTCTCTAGTATTAACGCTTCTTTTTCCTTACGTCGTCCCTTTAGGCCCTACTATAGGAGTTTGCTTCGCGCAAAATAGATTATAGTATGACCTAGTAATTTAAGGTTATCTTAGAAGGATTGCACTATAGATTACGTTAGTAAGACACTCTAGGGCAAGTAGGACCTACCTTATATACTTCTGCCTTTATAGCCTCTAATACTAGTATAACGGGCTACTCTAACTAGCTACGGCCTAATAGATCTAGTTCTAAGAGGATTATCCTTAGAATTAGTATTCTCGGTAAGACTAAAATTAGTAATATATACGACGTTACTATTCCTGCCTATGCCTATTAAGTAGTTTTAAGGTTTAATATCGTAGTAAACGATACCTCTCGAGTATAAGCTTTCGAGTCGTTAGAGAAGCTAATCTATTAGTATAAATGTCGTTTAAAGCAAGAAGTAGTAACTATAAAAGGCAAATAAGTCCTCTAGACTCGGGCCTAGTAGCTCGAACGCTATAACTTTATAGTCGTTATACTATCTATACTAGAACAGCTCTAGGAACTCTATAAGATCCTAGAACTGTCTATACTGTTCTGCTTTATCTTTAAGTATAGATAGTACGACCGACCGATATTCGAGCTTTAGCGCGACCTCTCTTCTATCTATCGTGTCTCTTCCTATACTAGTTAGCGTAGTTATAGTACTCCTATTCTATATATACCTAGGAATACTATTCTAAAGCCCCCCTTATCGAGCTTATAACTAAGCAAATAACGCTTATTAATCGGCCGGGCATAAATGTTTCTAATAAAGATATCTTCCTATATAGTATTCTTATCGTTAGTATTATACTCTTCCTTCCTAATATACCTTCTTCTCTTAAGGCTTTACTACTCTACTAATACTACTAACTTCTACTTCCTTATCTTCTATAGTATACTATTATAGTTAGTAATATACTAATACGTATAAATAGCCTTTAAGTAATAGAGGATAGAATCTAAGGCTTTCTATTTAGACGATACGCGTACGTAGCTAAAAAGAGATTAATAACTATAGCTAACGTTATAATATAATAACGCTACCTAAAGTAGATCTAAGATAGAGATAGAAGCTAGCGTAAAGCGGGCGGCTAACTACTAGAATACGCGTACTACTACCTAGATCTCGGTGCTATTTCTGTCGTAGTCGGCGTTACTTACCTAATACTAATTAACCGAAGGCGCTTAGCGAAACATCTCGCGCCTACGTAGTCGCTACTCTGTCTCTATATTTATTATATAACTAGCTGCGCTACGAGAGCGCCTCTGTCTGCTCTATACTACCTAACGACGACTATTCCTAGCGTAAACGCCGGCGCAGCCTTTCTATATACGACGATATCGAGAAGCAGCCGAGTACGAAGTAGCGGAGGGCTAGTTTCGATAACTACCTACTAGAATTCTAGGACGTATTATTAAAGATTATACTAACGCGACGGGCGCTAAAAGAGTTTAATCGTCGTACTACTATAGAGAAGAGCGTACTAGAGGTAGTAGTAGGGAAGAGGTCGATACGATTATTAAGATTAGATACTAAGAAGCTCCTACGCTTTACGTAGAATAGGAGGCTCTAATCTTAATTACCTACGAGGCGTAAGTATACTATAGATCTTCGTATCCTTCTATATTAATAATAATAGTAGTTCTCTACCTATCTCTAACCTACTACTAATATAAGTAAATTAAGTATAAGGGCCAGAAGTATATAGCTTAGGGGGCGTGTCTTATTAGGCGCTAAGGCATAACGGCTAGTGCCGCTTATGCTTAGCGCAGGACAAAAGTACGCAGAACGTACCTAATAGAAGGGCAAGAATTATTCTTAACATCTCTAGGGGGATAGCCTAGGGGCGCTTGATACATTGCTACATACCACACCTATTACATTTATTCCGCCCGGCGCTAAGCACCTAAAGGGCACTCTACGGATATTACGTCATCACATTGCTTCCGAAAATTTTCCTGAACTCCTAATAGCCCATTTGGTTTGTCCTATCTCAGTCTGTCGTCCCGATGCTTCTGTCCTACATAATTCGGATCCATTTGGCATGGTAGGAAGTTATGAAGCACATTGTCATCTACCCGTCGCTGAATTTGGTGCCTTAGGTTTCGCCCGGGTGTGGTTTTTGTGCTCTGCCGCTGCTATGGAGCACAGTTAAGTGGAGCCACCACAACGCACTTTCGCGTCTATCGGAAGTCACCTCCGTGATGCAGCACTTTACGCAACCAAGGCCAGTCACCTGCGACTGCGATGATTTCACAGGCTAGTGCCTGCTTCCCTCTCGCCGCTCTCGACTTTGCACTAGGATCTGTAGTCTATCGAGCGTAAAAAGCCATTAATCCGTCAAAACATTCCCGGTCCAGGATTTCAAACCGGGCCCATGCAGATAGATGAGATGAAGGTGAGGATGTAATAGCATGATCGCAGGGATGACAGTATATGGCGGCTTGGATATCTATAACATTGCATAGTCGGGTGCGTGCAAAATGTGTGGAGCGGTGTGTAATATACCTGGCGTCGTGCACCGTTGACACCTGCCTCCGAACGAACTGCAGTACTTTCCCTCCAGTTAAGCACTTTCATGTCAACCCTGTTTTCACTATCGGCACAACTATAGGCGATACGGGGCCATAGTTCCGTGTTGGCCGAGGCATGCAGCTGTTACTAAATTTGTACTTGTAATGTTGCGAAAGATACGTACTAAGAACTAGTGTTTTCCCCCTCGCTTTACTTAGATTTAATTCGAGCTAAGGATAGATGTTCTCGATATTGTTGTCCCATCTTGTCCTCCTAATATTCTAGCTTCTCCTAACGTCTGGTACTAGATCCCTTACGTTACGTACGAACATCTAAATGCTTAGGATCTGCTAATCTTCGGCCTGCTTAGAGTCTTCCTAAATACAATCGTTAAGCTACGGTTATATAAGGTCGCTATCGCTATCGACTACTTTAGGTTAGGCATAAACTTAATATGTTCGATTCGTAATATATAATGCTTATCTGCTTGCTAAAACAAGTAGAGCTTAGTAGTAGAGCTTTTATAGCGAAGCGACCGACGTGTAATCTCGTTTATATATAGTAGCTAAGCAGCAATGCCTAGGCCCGATGCAACGAGGATTACTATATAGAAAGAGTCGAGATCCCTGTATAAACTACTATACGGGCCGTCTACCTACGCTCTAATTAATACTATCGAGCCTTTTAGTCTACGAAGATCTCGAGTAAAACCTCTTCTGGTTGCAATAAGTAAATCTATGCTTAGCGCGCGGTTACTATAATTAGCATCTCAGCTAGTTACTATGAAGGGATGCGGCAGGATTGCTACGCGTGACGCTGTGGGAACCGCGAGCAGGACGTACTGGCCTGGTCCATCCGCGAGTCAGCGGAATTTGTGTTGGTGCCCGGGCTAGGGTCTTTGTTTGTATTGGTGCCTACGCCAGGGTAGTTATCAGTGTTCGCGTTGGTCCTCGGATAGTGCCTGTGCCCGCCCACTTGTGCTGACCAGGTCTTTCTTAGAAGAGGTAGGATGCCCTGGCTAGCACGCTGGCCGCGGAGCATTGGATAGATTATACATCCGTCAAAGTTCACACGCCGGCGATCGCTAGTTTCGCGGAGAATCGTTGGTTTTAAGATGCTAATGTTAATCGGCACTGGATGGCATCCGATTCATCCCAGATGCTTGACTATCTAGCCCCGAGATAGAGGTGCGGAGGCACACCATGCATGGACTACAAATCCCGCCGTCTCTGATTTAGAGCTCAGCAGCGACTTAGGGTTCTAAGCACCCACCATGCTTCAGAGGTCTAAAGAGAGAGAGAGAGAGAGAGAGAGAGAATTACATATATATCTCTTTGTTAATGATTAGCCACCTGTTTCGCTTTGTGCCTTTTCTCCAAGCTACGTCACAACTATCTAATCTTAACTATACATCGAAAATAAAGCCTGAACAGGTCCTTCTCTACGCAGCTTTATCTATGCTAGTCTCGAGCGAACCTCTACCAATTATTAAAGGAGTAGAGTCTTATAAAAAAAGACTCGATTTTCCGGCCAAGGTCCATCGAGAAGCGCTGGAACTGCCTTAGGTGCAGGTTTGCGTATGTTGGAGAGTATGAAAGATGCCAGTCTGCCCATTGTGTAAGTCCCTAATTAACCCTCGCTTCCTCTAGCTAATTAATACAGTCGCACTGTCCCGAATGTTAGGGTTATGCTGTACGTATATCCTGGGCATTTTAGAGCCCGACGTTAATTGGTTAGTTAACTTATACACGGTTGCAGCCGCCACGAAGGCAGCTATGCCTAGATGTAGAGGATTAGCAAACAGCCGACGTAACACTAATAGTATTAGCGTGCCCCGCTTCGCCGTACCGATAGCACGACTAGCTGTTCCCTTACTTCTGCTTATGGTCTGTCTTTATATCTAACTATTTACATTTCTATAATTAGTTTCTTCCTATATATTCCCTCTACTTATGTCTAATATTAAGACTCCTGTTGTGTTCCTGTTTATTATAGCTCTAATAGTGTCTTAATACTATGTCTGCGACTATATACCTATAGTCTCCTCCTAGTGCTCGGCTTCGTCTGCTTGTTCTAACCTAAATAATTTCCCTCTATAGGCATAGGTGTGCGTATTAAATACGATCTATATAATATTACTACCTCCTACTAGGTTCCTATATAGCCGTATATTCCTTTTCTCTTACGTTATATATTGTCGGCAGGCTAGTAGCGCTATAAGTTATCGTCTAGCTCTGTAGATAAGATTCTCTACTCGTACGAGGCGTCGAATTACTAAGTATAAGAGCTCTATTACGAATCTCCCTAGACCTTATCGGGTATATCGAAGGGTAAGCAGTCCTTCTTTATAGGATTTAGGGGGCGATAGTAGACGAGGCTATCTGTAGACTATATATATTATTAGTATCGATCGCAGCATACCGAGTATCTAGTGTTTTAATTCGCGGGAAGATAATACTATTCTCTTCGGGGGCTTATCGACGCAGGACCTCGTAGACTTTGTTAGGGGTTAGTAATAGACTGCCGGAGGCCTATTAGTAACTATATACTACTACTATAGTATTATTAAGTGTCTGTGCTTAGTCGTCCTATCCGTGTTACTAGCGAGTTTTTTATAGCGCTACTACTATCGCCGACTCTATTATATACGTTCTGTCCGTTTCGTGCTCTTAGTACTTAGTAGCCTTTCGTCTCCTACGACTACGATAGTAGCTCTGTAGGCATATCTACGCGGAGGGACGCGCAGAAGCCTATAGGCGCCGTTACGGCCGCGTACAGACGTATAATATACTATTATACTACTAAATTCTAAAAAGTATACTTCTCGCTATATCGATGTTTTTTTCTCCTAATAGAGTAGGTAGGCTAATTCGTCGAGGAGAAATACGGAGTAATACTATTACGTTATAGAAGCCTAGAGTAGCTAACTTATTACTACCTTACTCTCGCTTAATTCTTAGTTTACTTACTATTATCGTATTAATTATAATTAACTATAACTATAACTATAATACTAACGACAATCGCTATGTATTTAGGTAATTCGCTATTATGCGTACTTA
>ANSM01002406.1:0-12499 GCA_000347735.1 Cercospora canescens BHU | reverse complement strand
GCCTCGCCAGACGTCGGAGACCTGCCAGCCGTCCAGGCCTGTGCCGATCCAAAGGTCTCTCCACAGGCCACATTCCTCAGCGCCCCACCACCGCGGAAACCCAGCTCCCACCCTTCCGCTTTGGCAATGTCGCTACCACCGGCTTGTCATGCTCGTCGACGCCCACGCTGCTAGAAAGCTTTTCCGAATCACCCGTCGACGATCTGCGGCCGTCCGGCTTGGGCTCAATGCTGCCACCATCGCGGAGGACTTCTATCAGCAACGCGAATCGCTGCAATGGCTCGCCGTCGGGCAGTCATGTTCGCAAGCCTCTGACCGGACGGCCTGCATTTGTGCGACCCCAAAGAAAGCTCATCCGGAGATCATTAAGCATGTTTCAACATCCTGACGATGTGATGAAGGAGGAGCAAGAGACGTTTGATCCGTCGTCCAGTTTATCCTCAGTCATGGACATTGAGCAGGAGCCTACCCACAAACTGCCCTATTTTGTGCCCGATGACGAACCCGAAGGCCTGCCGAGGATCACTCAGGACACCATGCTCGATGTTCTTGCTCATAAGTATTCTGACAAGTATGAACGCGTTCTCATTGTCGACTGTCGATTCGAATACGAGTATGAGGGTGGTCATATCGAGAGTGCTGTCAACTTCAACGACAAGCAACACCTGGCCAGCGAGCTCTTCAGCTCGAATGTGCCCAGTAGTAATACCTTGCTCATCTTTCACTGTGAGTACTCGGTGCACCGTGCACCTCTCACCGCGAAATTTATCCGAGGTCACGACCGCACTGTCAACGCCGCCAACTATCCCCACCTCACGTATCCAGAGATGTATATCCTCGATGGCGGCTACAGCAAGTTTTTCGCGGAGAACCCCTCCAAATGCTTTCCGCAGAATTATGTGGAAATGAACGATCACCGTCACGAGATGGCCTGCGAACGTGGCATGGCGAAGGTCAAGCACCAACCGCGGCAAAAGCTGTTCCGTAATCAGACCTTTGCGTTCGGCACCGCATCTGACGACATGGACGACTCTCCGACCGCACTTGGTCGTACGCTGGGTCCTCGATCACAAAGCACCTTTGCAGTCGGCGCCGACATTGCAGAGGGCATTGGGATGTCGTATCAACGACGTATGGCCTCCTACTGATATGCGAATGCGCATTCCTGGCCTTGGTGCATTTTATAGCACGGCGTTCTAGGAGCGACTTCTCTTTGGCCTCGATTTGAAAATTGCGAGGCTTCCCTTTTTTTGCGGCGTTCAAGCGAGCCGTTTCAGCGGCAATTTCCTTGCAGGTGCAACGTCGGCGGCGACCGACTCTCGGATTTCCTTTCTGGATGAGCACCCTTTTCATTGCGTTACCTTCCATTATGTCTGTTTACGATGAAGACCACGGCACATCAGCACAGTGACCGTAGGCAAAGTGCAACGATACCCAGCATCCCCACAGTTCTCTCGGCCTTTTCCACCCACAGGCGAATCTCTTTTAGCAACAACGAATCCCTCATCAGCAGCCCGGATCAGAACACACTCCGGAGCTTTCACGCTACTTTTGACAGAGCGCAAATTTGTCCCGTTCCCGTTCCCAATCCCTCCGACCAACCAACCAACAATATTGAGAGGCATTGACACGCCATTTCACCGCCATCCATCAGCGGGGGACCATACATTAGCTTGCCCCCGCCTTGGCTTCCTGGCACGATTGCAGAGCCAATTCACAGCTTCGACACTTTCGAATTGTACACCAAGAATAACACAGCATCAGCGAAGATTTGGTAGCCAGGAGTTTCAGGATTACAAACAACACCCCAGCTTCACCAACGAAACGAGCTTGCAGGATTGTACAGATTAGGAAAGAGGAGCGCAAGGCGCAATTGAGCCCCGGTTTTGTACCACGATTTGGAACATGGCAGCCTTGATGACCTCGCTTTATGCGGGCGGCGCCAGGCCAAACTTTGTACTACTACTGTTGTACTACGAACTTTCTCGTCTGGTACCACGAAACTGACTGGGCTCGAAAGCAGTACCAGGAAGAGAAGAGGCTAATGACATTGAATAACAGTGTCTCTCTTTCTCTGCCATAATGTCTCAATGAAACGAATCACATCCAAGAATCCAAAGGTTCCATTTCTTTTCGCCTTCTATAGCCGTCTTCGAGAACTCTCTCGTGATCCCTCGATGTTTCGTTGGGGTGGTCCTGCTCCACTGTCACGCGGTCCCGAACCGTGTTCTGGATGCTTTCCCTCCCTCTTCCCAGCCGGACGTACCGGTGGTGATGTGGTGATGTCGTACAGCAGCTGTGGGAACTTTTTGACCCACCTTTCGTACACGCGAGCACAGCGGCATACGTGCATGCATGGCCCCACTGCGACCGACTTTTTTTTTTCTCTTGGAAACCTGCAACAGTAGCAAGTTTTTCTTTTCTTTTATCCTTGGGCCCACTTCTGTTTCTCCCCAGTCAATTTCCTATTTCGGTGCTTTACGAGAACCGGGCAGTCGGTTTGGCGGGGCGGCGGGTTTTGTGTTTGTTTGAGAGGTGCATGCAGGGTGCGATGATTGGGTGGAGGTTTTGGTACTGGATGATGCACTATGCTTGTACTCTTGTTTCTCTTCTCTTCCTTACTTTTGCGTTATTGTTTGGAGTACGGTGTCTTGTGTCTATGCTAGGAGTGCACACTTTCGTGTAGCACATTTTGCTCATCCTGAGGGGCACTGATCTGCAAGGTGGCGGTGGGCTTTTGTGTGATAGTGATGGCGGTATCAGAATCCACATACTGCCTTTTTCGTCTAAGTGTCGTTGCTTGGGAGATGGAGTCTATACGCTCTATATCGCGCAAAATGTATAGAACGTGCTGTTGACGCTTTCAAGGCGGGGCATTGTTCTCAATGGCTCGTGGACCTTTCTTTTTCGAGTCGTGCGGTGCAGATGGCGGAGATATATGCACATGCATAGTCATGTGCTCTCGTGGTAGTGTGCAGATGTGGCGCTTTGCGCATGTTTTTGAAGATTCAGGTTGTTGTTCTTTAGCTATTCTTGGGCAAAACGTTGTTTGCATGAGTTGTTTTGCCGAGCGATGATACTTGATAGGACGAACATAGAGGCGCTAGATAAGAGAGCCTCTTAGTATTGATCAGCGCTGAATGACGTCGAAGTGCGACTGGTTGAGTCGTGGAGCGAAATCCTCATGCTCCTCCAATGTTGGCATTCGGCTGCACTACCATAACACGGAGTATTTCTAGGCCTCACCGTGTGTCCCATGATGGGCAGGCCGAACAACAGCAGCTAGTGTGTGGACTTTCCCTGGCGAGGGTTCCTGGTGCTTGTGACGAACAGACATTCGCCATGGGCACGGGCCGATCGAAAAGGTGATCTACAGGCCAGGCCACATATGAGCGATTGCTGTCGCTTTTTCATGAGTTACCAGAGGTCAAAGGCTCTGTTGTGAGGCATTGCAACGTTTCCAGAGCGTCTGCCAAACAATGTGCAAATCAACAGTCGATAGCGCTAACGAATGTCGCAGGCATCTCGCTACCGATGGTTGACATACTTTGCGCTCGTCAGTGCTTCCAAGACACGTCAGTGCGTTCCATTTGCAGTGCATTTCAGTTTTCACTTGGCGATTATCGCAATGGGCTGGAATCGACTTCTAGGCCCACATTCCAAATATGTTCAAGCGTGGAGTTTCCAGGTTATCTAGCGCAAAGGGGAAGAATCCTGAAGAGTTGCCCGTGGGCGTAACCGCGTCCTGCGTCAAGCGATCATACTTGTCCCGCTCAATTGTATGCCGCTGAAGAAGGAATGCTGGATCCTCGCATGGCTCACCTGGCATCATGTGTTCCGTTTCGACTGCGGGAAAGGCATACGATCGTTATTTGAGAGTCTGTTGCCTACAAGGTCGAACTTGAAGCTGGCAGACATTCGGACATCGAGGCGCCCCCCATAATGGCCCCGAGAGCTATGCCGAAGAGTCAAGCTCAGGTCAACATCGCCTGATACTGTGTTCGGGCTTATCATGGTTATCGCAGGGCAAGTTCGGAATGTTCCGGTCACGGTGCCGTCAGCTATTGCCCGAGATGTCCAGCGCTCGTACAGCAGTGGACGCGGCTACTGCTGTCATATAGAATCGTTTCGAACTGGAGTGCTTCGGCTTGTACATCAATCAAGCTAGTAAATCATGGACGTAGAGCCTGTGAACTGGAGGACGTTCGTTTGCTTCCCCGGGAGCTAGCCGCTCGCGGGGATACATGAAAACATGGGAGAAATGTCATGAGCGTCCAAGGACTTCGTTCACACGAAGGTCTTATACTTTGCAATGCGACAGGACCGAATTCGGCGAGAAACGGAGTCCGAGATCTTAGAGACGTGGCGAGGCTTATGCTCCTTCTGAGCGCCGATGAAAACCTGCGATCCCAGTATGAGCTTCTGTATGAGACGCAATGAACGGAATGAATGAAAGAAGTAAAATGTGGTCCACACGGGGGATGTCCTGGTGCTACGCGCAAGAAGAGGGAACAAGACGCGGCATTCGGCCCGGGCCGCCTCGCCATTCATCATTGAGCTTCCTCCAGGAGAAGCACCCAAGATCGATCTTGTACCCGCTCTCACTATTCAATCTTCCATCCTCAACTTCAAGAGCCTCCAGATTCCACAGTTACCGCCCGCTATGGCCGGTAAGCACTATCCAGCTTATCGTTGTAAGAAGTAGGTCCCAAGAGAACACCCGACATTAAGCACGAAGAGCGAACTCGCACAAGACCAATGGTGGCGGCCGACCACCCTGTCCGGCACCACGCAAGCACATGGGGCCTCGTTGACGCTAACACTAACGTAACTGCGTATCATGGATGGCCCGATGTCTCGCAGTGCGCACACTCGCTTCAGTGAAGACGAAAGCCGCAACGCGTCCACAGTTGAGCAACGAGAGCAAGGTAAGCCATTTGATTCTAGCATTTCTTTCCTTGTGTGTGCTCTCGATCTCTCGGATATGTCTTTATAGCATTACAGCAGCCGTTCTCTACGTCTGCTTTCTTTGGTCATCTAGCATGAACCGGCCTTATCTCATTTTCCTGACTGCGGCGGTCGTCTCTGTCCTCCTCACGATTTTTCTATACACTTCTGAGCCGCATTTGCTTTGGAGGACTCATATTCCATCTTGGAAAGGAGCGCCGTCTCGTCTTAACATCAATACCAGCAAAAATAGCCCAATCGATGCTTCCAAGCATGCCATCGAGCCTGCGACCACGACTACAACGGATCTTGCCCCGCCTGCGACCACCTTGACGGGCCTTCCAAAGCACAACCCAGAACTCAACGAGGCCCCCTCAGATCAGGCATCTGCATTCATCGATGCTGGCGAAGACCCGGCATCAGAGGCAGCCAATACTGTGGTAGATCAGACCTCAGAGCTCGACAGCGTCGGAACGGATCAACCGCTGCAGTCTACCAAGGCTGCTGAAGGACAGACTCCGCAGGCAGCTCTCGTCATAGCAACAGTGCGCAAGACGAATAATACCTGGCTCGACAAAGAATTGAACGGACTACTCGGACCTGGCGGCCGCTTCATTCCATACATATACCTAAACGATGATCGCACCGCACCGCTTCACACGCCGAAGAATAGAGGCCACGAAGCCATGGTCTACCTCAGCTACATAATTGACAATTACGAGTCTCTGCTGCCCATCAGCATCTTCATCCACGGACACCGCACCGCTTGGCACAATAACCTGATGCTTGGTTACAGCACTTCCCAAATGCTTCATCGTCTTCAACTCGACAAAGTCCAAAGAGACGGATACTTCAATCTACGCTGTCATTTCAATCCAGGCTGTCCCGAGCATTTATACCCATTCGCGACAGAATACAACGCGGACAAAGCCGAGGAACTCCTGATCAAAGATGCGTGGCAACAAGTCTTCGAAGTGCCCGAGCGGCAAGTGCCCCGAGTGCTCGCGCAACCTTGCTGCGCCCAGTTCGCCGTGACAGCTGAGCGGATACGATTCGTTCCTCTGGAGAAATATATCCATTTCAGAGATTGGCTGACATATACTCCCATGTCAGACTACATGACGGGCAGAGTCTTTGAATATTTCTGGCAGTACATTTTCGATGGCACGCCCATTTTCTGTCCCGACCCGAGGGTGTGCTATTGTGAGGGTTATGGAGTATGTTACGAAGATCCACAAGATTATGATGAGTGGATGGATTTGAATCACAAGTGGGGAAGGTTGGAGAAGAGATTTAATGCTTGGAAGAAATGGATGAAGGAAGGGACTATGGAGAAGAGAGATGTCGAGGGAGGGATCTTTGTGGCTGAGGATGCTGGCGACTTTGCTTTTGGCAGGATGGGAAGACGGGAGCTGGAGGAACAAGCTGAAGCGTGGATTCAGTCAGGAGGTGAGGGTAGCGAAAAGATGAAGGCCAAAAGAGATGCGGCGGCTGGAAAGCCTGCGGACCATGGAGAATGGCTCCTGCAAGAGATGGACAAGATCGAGGAGGAACTGGGTAAACGAATACAAATCGCTCTGGATTGTGGAGCGAAACCGGCTTGCAAAGCTGCGGCTTTGAAGGCTACTGAAGGGTTGATTAATCCCCTCTCAGAGGACCCGGGCAGAGCGCAAAGAATCAAGACCAAAACGCGGTCAATAAAAACATGATGGAGAAATGAGCAAGAAATTCCCAACCGCCTTTCCAAAGCGGACCAGACACGTTGACTCGGTTTTCTATTTCTGCTATCCTGCTTCTCAGCTCAAAACCTTACGCCTTACTCTCCCTCCCTTCACCCGCCAGACTGTTACTCACAAACCCCTTCCCACCATACGCACCCCTCGTGCTTTCCCCAACAATCACCTCCTTCAACAACTTCAACCCCTCCTCCGCAAACCTCACCATATTCCCCACCCGATCTCCCCCCAACCCCGTCTCCACCTCTCTGGTAAACGTCCCCCTCTCACAATCCACCGCCAAAGCCACATACCCCGGCGTTCGATTCCTCGTCTCCCCACCCGTCGGCCCCGCCGTCCCAGACTCACTCAACGTATACGTCGACTCCAAATCTTTCCGGACATGCTTCGCCAGCCCGCTCACGACATCGGTCCTGGGCCCCCAATATTCTTTGATCGTCTCTTGCGTCCAGCCCGCGTACGCGATGCGCGAGGGGAGAGTGTAGAGCGTCAGACCGCCTTTGTAGTATTTGGAGGCGCCCGGGTAGGAGAGGAGAGAGGAGGAGAGGAGGCCTCCGGCGGCGGTTTCGGCGATGGAGATGGTTTCTTTGCGAGAGGTGAGGAGTTGGGCGATTTCTTCTACGAGGGGCTTGAGGGATGGTGGGGGGAAGGCTGGGGGGCTGTAGTCTATGTCGGAAGTGGAGGTGGACATTGTGGGGGCTTGTCTGTGATCTGTGTTGTTTGAGTTGGGAGATGTTTGATGTGGCGGTGTTGATGTTGAGGTTGCTCGAACAGCAGGAAGATGAGGTGTGGCTCCTTGACTTGTGGTGGTTGTTATCTTGTATGGAGAGAAGCGAGGACGAGCACAGGACGTGCTGGAGCTCAGTGTCACGTAAGGCCGAGGTATGCGTGTTGCTAATAGCATGTGGATGATGCCTTCTTGCTTTGCGTGTTGGGCATTAGAAATGCATAGCTCCATGCGTTGCTGACATTCGCATTGACGTAGAAGCGGGGAGCTCATGACGCGCATTGGGTGATGCCGAAGTCGGGGATTCGCCGAAAGAACTACTTCCATCTCAGGCAAGACTAAGCAAGGTTTAATGTCCTGTTCAACAGCGAAGATGGCGCAGAAGAGGCCTCGCTGTTGAGCTGATGCATAGATGGCAATTTTGAAGCACCCAGAGGAACATTGCATGTCCACCATGCTACTTTGATATCTCACCACTCTTGATGCCGTCGACGCTAGTATCACATACAAGTCCCTCACTGCGCACTTTCCATAAGCTCACACACGGCGTGGAAGACTGCCCTCGCCCTTTCATCCTTCTGCAAAACAACATTGAGTCCCGCGCGTCCACCATTTCGCCTACCCAACCGGTCCGAATGCCACCGAATCTTTTCCTTCTTCAGCACGTCCACTAGTTGCTGCAATTGCAAAGGCGTCGCCTGCGATTTGTCAAAGCCGACTTCGACGCGCCCAGAAGCCGGATTCTGGGTGTATCTCGGTGCCAGTCCCACAACGCCGAGATAAAAGGCTTGCGCATTGGCTTGCATCACTGTCTCCTCTGACCAAGAAGCGACGTGAGTGCTGATATTGGGGGCCCAGAGCGAGTCTCGTGCTGCGAGACCTCCAGCGTGCAAACCTCGAGCGGGATATGGAATGTCTGGGCTGGATGGTGGGAGAGCCTTCCACTTCTCGTCATAGATCATGAATAACCGTTTTGCTTCCTCCGAGGTGAGAACGGTAGCAGGTGGCTTCGGCGCGGCGGGAGTGCGTCGTGGCGGCTGAGCAAAAGACGCACGATATGATGGATGTGGTTGCTGAAATGATGCTCGTGGGCCACCTGGGTTGAACGTCGCGCGCTTTCGTCGTGCATCAGTGCTGGCTGAAAATGGGTCGCCGGGCATTGCAAAGAAGCGCGTGTGTGAGTTGTCTGTGGGAAATATGTCTGCTCCAAAAAAGTGGTGGAAGGGATCGAAATGCATCCCAGCGTGTACGCCATGCAGATCTTCAAACGCTTGAAAGATAGGACCCGGATGGGCTGGATGGTCGGAAAACCCCGCGAACTCATCGGGCGGAACAAAACGATCTCGCATGTTGTAACTGGACTGAGAATATCTGGGTCGCGAGCGCGACCGCTCCTGAGAAGGCTGCCTAGGTGGCATCTGAGGAGGAGGTGGTGGTGGGGCGGCATGTGATCGAGAACTTGTCCGGCGTGGGGGCTGCGGTCTTTCATTACGCACTTGGCGAGCCTTTGCTTCATTGAGATTGCTTGTCGCTGTTGCCAGTGTAGCTTCATGCTGTTTGAGCTCGTCCACGATGCGTTGCAGGTAGCTCGAATTGATGTTACCTTGTCGTGAAGCCTGTGCCAGTTTCTGCTTACAGGCACGAACGTTGCGTCGTTCTAGTTCGACGGCATTTTCCAGGGCCTCGACCATATTGTTACTGACCGTGCTTTGTCGGTGGGAGCGAGGTCGCGATCTGCTGTGCGTATATTCTGGCTCAGAGTCCGAATCTGATGCTGTGTCGTCCTGATAGTCTACCTCAATGAACTCCGGCGGCGGTTCACAAGACGCATCCCGACCTTGTTCTTTTGAGGTTGCCCATGTTGCTGGGGGCGGCCCATTCTGCTTGAGCCGCGTGCTAGTCTTGCGTGACGGTATCCTTGCATGCTCGTCTTCTGATGATCGTTCCCGACTGCTCAAGCTACGCTGTCGTCGAAGTTGGTTCACATCAACAAGCCTGTCCTTTAGTCGTGAAAATATAGATTTCGGTCGAGCTTTCCGGTTGGCGCCGAAATTGTCCTCTTCGTAAGCCAGATCAGGGTCATAGGCTTCCATGGGCGGATCGACTTGTCCTCGTCGACGGGCTCCTTGGCCCAGACCACTATCTCCAACGACGACATGCTGTGGACGCATCGTGAAGGCGTCCTCGAGGAGGCCAAAAGCGTTCCCGAGTAGTCCAAAAGGCGCAGGTCTCGTAGCAGACGGGAGGCTTGATGTCATCAAGGGATCGAGGGTAAAGGGCCCGTTCGCTGTTCCAGAAAAAGCGCCAAAGCTGAAACCTGGAGTCGAGTAGGTGGTAGAATCGACCGTGTAATGAACGCCATTTGATGTCCAGGATCGCGTCGTGCGTTGCGGATGGTTTAATGAGACTGAAGGTCGTCCACGCGGAGCCTCAGCTGCGTCATGGCCCAGATGCGCTGCCATGGCGGTCGTGTGTCAGTATGCAGAGCGGAGATCCGGTCGGACCAAGATCGTCCAATTTTGAAGAGATTGTTGCTCTGCGCGCTGGACGATGATCGTGACGTTGGGTTCAGCTGTTGCGTTTCGCAAGAGCCTTGACCCTGTCACCTTCCAGCGGCAGGCGGAACGAAACTTGGAAGTACATGCATCCAGCCAGTCGCCGGAAGCTGGCTTCGATGCACGTTTGCGATGGCTGCTGCTGGGCTGCGTGCAATGACTAGGATGCCAGGTGCAATGCCAGGCAGACGTGAAGTAATGCGGTTGGCGTGGTATTTCCCAGCTGACGGTAACGTCTTGCGATGCTCAGCCTCGTTTTTGAAGCAACGCAGCGATTGGCTGTGCACCGGATGGGGAGTTGTGTTTGCCTGCGGCCCAATCAAGGTTGCAGCTACCCAGTCTGCAGAGTCAGGCGAGTTTGATGTCCCTCCAGTGCGACAAGACCGCCAATGGCCGTGACGGATTTCAGTGATGAGAAGACGGGAAGTGACGAGGCATGAAAGAGAGACGTTGTTTCGTTGCAGCGCGTCAGGAGATGTGACGTGGAAGTGAAGAGGTCGAAGGTTCGCTGGAGCGCAAGTGGGGCCATCCATGTTCGAGGAAGGAGCCACAGCTTGCGTCAGTCCAAGTTCAATGGAATTTCCGTGCATGTGATGCTTCTGTATTATGTATACACGTCTATCGCTCGCTCTCGTCGCCCGCTTTCTGGCCCGGCTTGACGGGGGCGAGACGCACGGTGGGTGCCTCACCCACATGCTCCAGTCCTGTCGCGTCGCGAGACAAGTTCTTGATCACTTCGTATGCACTGCGCAAGCAATCGTTCACGCCAACACCTGACATCCAGTTCCCCGCCACCCGTAATCGACCCTTATACTGGCGCCAGATGTTGTTGTGGGCATCTTTCAGCCGCTGCTCGTGGCCCACCGTGTACTGCGGGATGCAGTCCTTCTCGACATTCACCTGCCACGCCTCAGGTTCCTCTTTGATGCCGAGATGGCGTTCGAGGACCGATCGCGCAAGAGCTACCCCTTCCTGCTCGCTTGGAACTGCAGGCCACCCGTCCCACCAGTGCCCGCCGAGCATCACGGTGAGCTTGGTGCCTCGGGTTTCGACATGGTCCTGCATATTGGGTGGCTCCGGCATGTTGAACCATGAGAAGTCGTTCACGTTGATGATCTGACCCGTCTCGCGCGCAGCCTTTAGCTGGTCGACCGTCAAAAGATTCCAGTTGTCCACGTTGACATCGCGTGGCGATGGAGAGTATGCAGTGTCGAATACCACACCCAGCGCGCGTTCGGGATTCTGCTCGAACGGCGTTGAACGCGGTATCAAGTAGCCAAACCCAGGCTCGTGCAGTCCTGGCGAGCGGAAGTAGAGGTTGACAGTCATCACGTTCACCGAGGGGACGTGTCCGACCAGACGCGTCCCAGCTACTTTGTTCAGGTGTTCGGATGAGAGCGCAGAAATGACATGGGTGTGCTGTTGCGACTCCTGGGACCCTTCCGCAGTAACCTCGATGCCTGTGTTGCCGGAAGACTGCTTCACACGCTGCACGGCAGTGCCGGTCTTGAATTCCACACGGCCAGATTCAAAGAGCTTCGAGTACAGCCTGTCCGAAAGCATACCCAGGCCGTCCTTGAACGTGAAGACCGAGTTATCTTTCAGCGTGGCTTTGAGGAGTGGATCCCACGCAAAGTTTTTCATGTCTTTCAGGAAGTCGGCCTCTCGCTTGGTCATCTCAATGCCTTCCGTCCTGGACTTGAGCATCCCTAGAAAGACACTGCCGTGGACAGCCTCTGCTCGCCATGGGACGGGAAACAAGCTCTTCGCCGACAGTTTATAGACGTCCCCCGCGTAGATGCCGTGGATGATAGCGCTCAAAATGTTGTCCACCATTGTCTTGCTGAATCGACGCGAGAAGAACTCGCCAACACTCTCATCCTGGACGCTGGGATCTCTGGAAACCGTGTAGAACTCCCTGAAACCACTCCACACAGCAGTTTCGAAGATAGGTTCCGTGATGAGACTCCACAGGTTCTCCACCAGGCCGAAGGACGGGTGCGGCATGCGCACGAGGTGGTCGGGATAGTAGAGGAAACGGCTACTCGCGGCGGGCGAGGTCTTTTGCGTGAAGATGGCGTCTCGGGTCAAGTCCAGCTCTTGCATCTACGACCCCATCAGCTCCGTCCATACACAAGGGAGCTCGAAGCTGCCATACCAACCTCGCCGCGAGCACACCATTCGCTTGTGGCCGCAGGGTGCGAGGGCCGGCCTCGAAAAGGACGTTGCCATCCTTGACGGGGACTCGCTTCGACTCCAGCCAGCCTCCCACGCGATCTTTGGCTTCGTACAGCGTCACTTTGGCATTGGGGAATTGGCGAGTCAGGAAGTAGGCGGTGGCCAGACCCGTGATGCCGGCACCCAGGACGGCGACATCATGGGAGTGGGTGCGAGGCGCAGCTTCGGCGCTGTGCTCACGCCTTCCAAGCTGCACAGGAGAGAGACGTGCCGGACTAGGAGGAGGGAAGGCTCGCGCGCGCCACGCCGTAGATGCTAGCGTGGGTGCACATGAGAGACGGGGACGCAGCATCGCC